>JADBJO010001831.1:87500-90000 GCA_016801955.1 Conus betulinus
TGTTTTGCTTGTTAAGTCCTGATGATAATAGGATACACATAATACAGCTGAAAAAGATTTTATAGATAAAAGTTTTCATCAAATAGTTTTAACTAAAGTGTATGAACATACTGTCCATTTACTGGAATGGTTTAGATTTTGACTGAACAGATAGATCTGAAGTTTGTGATGCAAATTCCTATACTTACTGTCATCTCAGAACGTTCTGGATTAAGACTTGACTTATCTTCTGCATATTTTGGTTTTCTTACTGAAGCTGTCATAATGTTACTGGATACTGGATAGCTACTTTTATATTGTCTATGCATGGTGCATTACAGTTACAGTAATAATACTGGGGGAAAATATCTGAAAAAATCAATACATGCATATGTCTCTTCAATAAAGTCATAAGAACTAATGGCAAATTTTCAGCAGTCATACCTGTATAACATGTGTAGCAAAACATCACAGTACTATGGAAAGGAGACTGAGTAATTTAGAAAAAGCAGAAACTTAATACTTTTTGGGGTGGCAATTCATAATTCTGTTACATTTCCTTGCGCATATGTGCACAGATCCTACACACACACACACACACACACACACACACACACACACACACACACACACACACACACATACACACACACACACACACACACACACACACACACACACACACACACACACACACACACACACACACACACACACACACACACACACACACACACACGTGCATGTGTGCATGTGCATGCACATACACACACACATATGCACACACACGTGCGCGCACACACACACACACACAAGAAGCATGATCAAATACATATACACATGCACATACAAACTCACAGACAGATGCACATTCACAAACAGACAGACCGAGAGATTCTCTCTCTCTCTCTTTTTCACACACACACACACACACACATACACATACATGTGTGTGTCTGTGTCTGTCTGCCCTCACTCACTCACTCATTCACCACTCACTTCAGCATTGATGTGATGATTATAAGTAATACGAGTCAGTGTAGATCTGTACAGATATAACATATTAAAGGGATAAAGTTGAGAATTGTTATAACTGACATGAGGTAGAGGACATGTACCATTAATATTGATAGGACATTATGAGGTTGATGAAATACGAGTCTGTACATTGAATACTACAAATTACTACATCTACTGCTGTCTGCTGTGTTACACAAAGAGAGAGGAGAGGTGTGCTGTTTGAGTAAACACCACAAAACCTGTTTCATGCATGAGTAGGTACACATTTCATGTCTGTCTGTCTCAGTCAGACAATGTTGAGCCTAAGCCTCATTCATTGCGGCAGGCTGAGCGGTGAGGTTCATTCACTAAAAGAAAAGAATACTATGCTGATGTCAGTGACACCGGTCAGGTTGTACTTGCGTTCTTTGCCTGCTCGTACAGGGAAAATTTGTGAGTGAATGCCCTGTGGCACATCCTCTTTCACCCTCCCTTTCCCCCATCTCCCAACGGAAAAAAAGCGAAACAAATAAAGATAAGCAAAGGAAAAAGAAAATCCTGTCTGTAACATTAGGTGGGGGGGTGATGGAAGATAGACCTGCTTCAGTTTTTCTTTTCTTTCCATCTTTAAACATATCGCCGTCCAGTTTTGTCACTCATAGTCGGTCTCCACCCATCACCCACCTATCAAACAAATAACATTTACTGTTTATGCATTATATTAATAGACTCAGGCATCCAAACACACAGAATATTTGAGAAAACTGCACTGTCACATATATATAAATATATATCATCAGATGGGAAAAGAAACATTTTCAAGTTTCATTTAGAAGAGGCTGGAAAGACATAGTGTCTGAAGTGATGTGGGAGATTGTTCCAAGTAAAAGGGGCCTACCAGGTAAAGGAAAGCTGGCCAAAAGTTGCATGAAGAAGAAAGAGAATGTAGGAGAGATGAGTATTGCAAGGAGATTAGAGTTCACAGGTTGGGGTATACAACACAGCATTAAATCATGTTTTAGCTTGAATGTGTTTCTTTTAGAGGAACAAATTTAACTCAGTTTTTGTAGTGCGAAAGATCGGCTAGTGTGTGTAAAAAAATACTATATATATTTTAAAATCAGCAAACTGATTGAAATTGCAGTTATACATTTTGTATTGAGGATGGGGATTGGGAGAGAGAGCAAAATAGAAGATACATGCATGCCATCTGTGTTCTACAGAATATTGTGTATTTGTTCTACACATTGTGCCTGATCAAATGTTTTGTTGCCTGATTATTTCAGCACTGGTTGGATGTTACGAAACCAGTAAAAAAGCAAGTGAAGAGTAAGTATAGAATGGGTTTAAGTATGCTGTTATGTTCATAACTATGCACATCATTGTTTGTGCATGCATGTATGTGAAAATGATATTTTCATGGGGGCATGAACAAGGGAATGGGTAGGGCTAGAGTAAAGAGGGATATAAAGAGAAGGTGGGCAGTTAGTAGAGGTATCATTAGCATAAGATTACTTGAAGC
>JADBJO010001831.1:92500-130000 GCA_016801955.1 Conus betulinus
ACACACATAGACACCCCCCCCCCCCACCGCCTTCTCTCTCTCTCTCCCTCTGTTGTCTTTCAGTTGCTCACTTAATTAGTTTCTCACACTCACATTCAAAACATCTCCATTTACCAGTGTTGTAATATTTTGGAAGCTTACTTTGATGACAAACTCTAAAGTGCACACGTCATTGAGAATGGGTCCAAATCAAACAGAGAGGAACTTGGGTGACTGTTTACAAATTTAATGGTGGCGGGGGAGGGGGGTGGGGGGTGGGAGGTGGGGGTGAAAGAGAGAGAGAATGGAGCAGAGGGAATGGGGACGGGAGAGTGTTTAGATGTTGATGATTTATGAATAATACATGGCTCATGTTTCAGGCTGATGCCGTTCAGTTTGTCAGGAAAATGTGTTTTCATGACAGAATGAAGGATCAGCTTGGTATTTCCCATGGGACATACCTTGAATTGTAGTTCACAGCTGTTTTTGGAGTGTTCCCTTCACATGAGTGTGCAGATTCTCTGAACTGAAACATGGTGGCTCAGGGATATGCTACAAGCTGATAGTGGATATGTTTGTGTTGATACATGATAGTGGATATGCCTAATATGAGTGTAGGAACAAAATAATGTGGTACATCAAAGTGGTGATAGTCACTGTCTTTGTAAATACATGAGAGTGCGTATGACACAGGGAAATGCTGGTTGTAGATATGTGTGTAGGAACATGATTGTGCAACACAGTGAAATGCTGACAGTAAATGTGTGTGTAGATGTATGATAGTGTGGCACAGTGAAAAGGTGGAAGTAGATGTGTGTGAAGGTACATGACAGTGTGCACAGTGAAATTCTGATTTTAGTATGTGTTCAGGTACATTGGAGTGTGGCACAGTGAAATGCTGATAGTGTGTATGTTTATAGATACATGACAGTGCAACTTGGTGGAATGCTGATGGTGGATATGTGTATTGGAACATGATAGTACGGCACGGTGAAATGGTCATAGTAGATGTGTGTGCAGGTACCTGATAGTTTGATACAGGGAAGTGGTGATGATAATGGATGTTTTTCCCATGTTTACCTGTCCACACAAGTGCCATATTCCAACTTGGTGGTTGTGGTAGTGGATATGAGTGAAAGTCCGTGATAGTGGGGGCGCCATGAAATGGCGTTGGTGGATGTTTCTCTACATACATTATAGTGCAGTGGGAGGGAAATGGGAGTAGATAGGTGTGTAAGTACATGTTTGTGTAGTACTGTGAAACGCTGGTAGTGGATGTATGCTGATGTGTGTGTGATAGTGGATCATAGTGAAATAATGAAAGAATGGTGGCAGTGATTGTGTGTGTGTGTGTGTGTCATGTTAGTTAGCACAGTGAAATGCTGGTAGTGGATGTATGCTCTGGTTCATAATAGTGTAGCACAGTGAAATGATGAAAGAATGGTGGTAGTAGTTGTGTGTATGCAGGTATGTGTTTGTGTGGCACTGTGAAATAGTGGTAGAGTTTGTATGATCTGGTTCAAGATAGGTAGCATAATGAAATGGTGAAAGTGGATGTTTGTGTAGGGTGTGTGATTGTACGGCACAGTGATGGTGGCTGAGTGTTTAGCTGCATAATAACGCAGCACAGGGAAAGGGTGTTTGTATATGGTATGACAGTTTGACATAGTGAAAGGATATGATGATAGTGAGTGTGTATGTGTGTGTATGTTATAATGAATGTATATGTGCATGTATATATATATATTAGGAAGCACTATGAAAGAGTAAAAATGGATGTGTTGTGCAGATGTTTGTGGCACAGTGAAATAGTGAAGTGGATACATGTACAGGTGTATGATGGTGTGGCACAGTGAAATGATGATAATGGATGTGTGCATAAGTATATGATCGTACAACACAGTAAAATGCTGAAGCTGATACTTGTGGGCAGATACATGTTCTTCCTGCAGTTGAAGCAAGACATATACGCTGGACGACTGACCTGCGAACTGGATACACTAGTGGAGCTGGCAGCTCTTGCTTTGCAGTGTAAGCATATGAAAAAGAAAAGATTTCATCAGACAAGGATATGATTAGCAAGCACCTGCCTCGAAAAGGTCCATTCAAAAGCTGAGGAAGTTGTGAAAGCTCTCCACCCCTACCCTCTACCCCCCTCACTTCCTTCGTCCACCTCGTATTTTATGAAAACATCCAAACACATGAAAGTTTGAGCATGTGATTACGCCAACAGCCCTTTCGAATATGCTGAGTTGGGTGCTTTCAGTTGTGGTTGATTGTACTTGTTTTCAGCGAATGTTGCAAACTCCATTATCAGCTCAAATTTGGCTTCAAACCTATTCTATGATTGTTGTATCCACTGAAACATAGAAACAAGAGAAAATACAGAAGGATAACAACAGAATATGATCCTTTATTGGAGAATGTTTTAGTTTGTTGGGAATGGTATACATAAGTCAGCAATAAGCATTCACAATGTCAAGACATTAGTTTTAAATGTTGAAAATCAGACTGTCAGGGACATGTTGATAGGCCAGTTGACCGAGGAGACCGTATCACCAATGTCAGTGCACAGCACAGTGGGTGGGTCCATTGATGATTAGTCTAACCGAACGTAAAAAAATTTGAATATAAGTCATTTGAACGCATCATAGAGGGTTTGTAGAGATAATTGAAAAGTCTTTATAAAATGCAACAGTAACTTTATTCGTTCTGTTTTGCATTTATTATTGGTGAAGAGGATCAGAAAACGAAGGTTTTTTTGCTGCCATTTTGTTACATATGGAACTCAGTCAGTTCTTATCAAGTTTCTTCACTTTGCTGAAAGCCATGGAATTCTCAAAGGTGCTTATTCAGGAAATAAAAACGTGTCAAAAGGTGTTGTGTGTGTTTAGTGAAATAAATCTCATAACAAGGCTGGCTAATGTATTGTCTTATATGTATTTAAAGCAAATGGTTATTTGGTAGCCGCTATGTCCCAAAACTTCATCAGAATAGCACAATACTGTTACTTTCAAGCACCAATCCCAATCCCAAATAACCTCTGTGAATAACTTGATATAACCTTTACTGACCACTGAAGGTCCAACAAAAAATAACCAAACAAACAACCCCATCAAAAAAAAACAAAACAAAAGAAACAAACAAACAAAAAAAACAAGAGAGTAGTTTGGTGTTCAGTTGTGTTATTTTCGAGCACCAGTCCCAAAGGATGTGTTTAAATAACTTGATATAACTTTACTGACCTTTAAGGTCAAAGTAAAAAAAAAAAAAAAAAAACGAAGAAAGTAGTTTGGTGTTTTCATGTCAATGATGTGACTTTTAAGTCCAGTTCATTATCAGCAGAAACTCACGACACTGATGCTATATACAGTACCATATGAAGTTCTAGTTTCTAAAGCGAAAGTTACATGTTTTAGGTCAGACTCTTTGAACTAGTTTCTGAAGCGAAAGTTGTATGTTTTAGGTCAGGCTCTTTGAACTAGTTTCTAAAGCGAAAGTTATATGTTTTAGGTCAGACTCTTTGAAGTAGTTTCTAAAGCGAAAGTTACATGTTTTAGGTCAGACTCTTTGAACTAGTTTCTGAAGCGAAAGTTGAATGTTTTAGGTCAGGCTCTTTGAACTAGTTTCTAAAGCGAAAATTGTATGTTTTAGGTCACGCTCTTTGAACTAGTTTCTAAAGCGAAAGTTACATGTTTTAGGTCAGACTCTTTGAACTAGTTTCTGAAGCGAAAGTTACATGTTTTAGGTCAGACCCTTTGAACTAGTTTCTAAAAGCGAAAATTATATGTTTTAGGTCAGGCTCTTTGAATTATTGTGAAATTCACTATGTGTAGCATGCACATGACTTGAAATATTCAGCAGTGCTGCATTTCTGATTTTTTGGCATCCATGTAAAACTTAAGTGATCCAGCACTGTTGTTGTACTCATGAGTTAGAAACAGAATTGTGTACAATTACTGAATGAGCCCGTCACTCTGTATTGTCTCATTTACAGCGGAACTTGGAGACTTTGAGCCCAGTGTGCATACCCCAGGATATGTATCAGAGTTCCGTTTTATTCCTAACCAGACAGAAGATTTGGAGCTGGATATATATGAGAAGTTCCAGACAGTATCGTGAGTAACATTTTTTTTTTCTTTCTTAGTGTGAGTGAGTGTGTGTGTGTGTGTGTGTGTGTGTGTGTGTGTGTGTGTGTGTGTGTGTACGCATGTGCTCTCAGGGAAGATGGATTGAAAGAATTTGACTAGAATGAATGCACAATGTGGTTGACAGGAAAGAATTGGTAACATAAATACAAAGGATGCATCGGTTAAGGGAATCGAACTTATTGGAGTGAATTAAATACAGAAACTGAATAATAAGAGATTTATTAGCACACATTTCCAGATTTTTTATGAAAGGATTTGTGGTAAACCAAGTATTTGGCTGCCAGAAAAATTTTTTTTGCTGCAAACTGTGTATATTTTTTTCTTGTGGAGGAGCATGGTTCGTTACTTCAAATTTCTTTGTTTTCCCTCAATGGGACTTACTTAGGTATGATGCTGGAATTCAGTATAGCGCACACACACACACTTGCACCCCCCCCCCCCCCCACACACACACACACACACACACAAACACTCATGCACACATACATCGCAGTTTATTCTGAAGACCTTGAATTTTGCATGAAGAGTAAATCAACATTCCTAGTTGTTTTTGTACTTGTGTTTGTGTCTAAAATTGATGCTGTCAAGTATAAGGATGAAATGATTATGATTCTTATAAATCTGTGTACTATGAAGAACATGTTACATTTTGCCATTTCCGTTTAATCTTTGTATGGTAAATATTGTTTGTTAGCTTGTTACAATATAAACAATTCATTTGATCAGTGTATAGCATATCTGTTGCCTTTCTTTGGGCAGGGGTTTGAATCCAGCCCAGGCAGAGCTGCGTTTCCTGAACAAGGCCAAGTGGTTAGAAATGTATGGAGTTGACATGCACATTGTTGTTATGGTTAGTACTCCATCTTCTGGGTGTCGTGTGGATAGTGTGTGTGTGTGTGTGTGTGTGTGTGTGTGTGTGTGTGTGTGTGTGTGTGTGTGTAAATGTATGGGGTTGACATGCACATTGTTGTGGTGAATAGTCCAGCCATTTTGGTGTGTGTGTGTGTGTGTGTGTGTGTGTGTGTGTGTGTGTAAATTTTGTGTGTGTGTGTGTGTGTGTGTGTGTGTGTGTGTGTGTGTGTATGAATGTGTGTGTGTGTGTGTGTGTGTGTGTGTGTGTGTGTGTGTGTGTGTGTGTGTACATGAGATTTGGAATATGTGGACACAGAGATTAAGGGAAGTATGTTTTTGCAAGTATTGTCTGTTGCTGTTAATGTGTTGAAGGTAAAGTCTCAGTGTGGGTTAACTGGAAGGGGCTTAACATGTTTATTGATAACTTTCTGTTAGGCAGACACATTCAACGTATCTGTTTATATGCTGTGTGGTATATTGTGTGTCTTGTTTGGACTGATTTATTTCCATACATACAAAAAAAAAAAAAAATCAACATAGAAATAAATAAAGAATGGCGTACTGCTACATATGCTTAGTATACAGTGGTTGTGCACCCATAAACATTACATAAGCCTGGGAAAGATCAGCCCCACCAGTGTATGCAGGGAATGAGCTGAAAGAAAAAGGCAAGGGGAAGCAGTCTTGTTTAATTAATCTGCTCCGTCGGAAATGTCTAAAACTTTCCTCACTGCTTTGATGGATTTTTCAGCGCAAGCAGCGTGTTCCATGTTTTAGAGAGTTACAGAAAGTGTGCAAATGTTGCCTGTCTTGTGCATTACATCAGAGAGGTGTGGCTGATTTCAGGGTCGAGACAGCAATGAGTACAGCCTGGGGCTGACACCTACGGGCATTCTGGTCTTTGAAGGGGCTCAGAAAATTGGGCTGTTTTTCTGGTGAGTCCTGTCATCGGGGGTGTCCTGTCCAATACAGTGAAGTGCGTTTTCATACCCACAGCTAGAGCTCTTGATGGTCTTTCAGACCTGTTAATAGTGAAATTTGGGGGGTGGAAGGAGTGTGTGGAGGGTGGGTCTGGGTGGATTCATCTGTAATTTTGGGGAAGGGAGGGAGGGAGGAGATGGCAAAATGGTACTTTGAATGTAGAATCTTTACGATCGCCAATCAATATTTGTCGTTTAATAGGCTAGATCAAAGTCTGTCTTGGACAGGCTGAAAGAATAAATCCTCCATGACACTGAAAAGTACTGCCCTCAAAACTCTCAACGGAGACTCTCAAACAAAAGTGTGTTGTGTGGGTTGTTAATACTATTGTGACAGCGCAAGAATTCCCTCAGAACAATGATTTTAGACGTGGATAAAATATCTCAGAAAAAAAGCTGAATTTGACTTCATTTTGGAAAGTGATATTATCTAATCATTAGTTATCTATTTTTCAAATGTTTCAAAAGTTGAAAAAATTGCATTCTGTTTTGTTGACGTAATTGAAAATAAGTCTGCTCAGAATCGTTTATTGCATCTTTGTCAGCTGCAGTCTGCAAAGAGGTATGGAGTGATTGATTTCTCATCAAATTAACCAATGAAATCAACTGACAGTTTTCTGATCATGTCACAATATATGAAAGACTGAATGTTTGCTTCGAAATCGCTGATTATGAATCCTTCAAAAGATTTGATCACATTTGTTTTCAGAATTTCCATTGCTGTTATTCTCATAATGTGTTGTGTCTGACTTATGGTCTGCTGCTAGTATTACTGTACTTTGTGTTGCCTTGGTGGAGAAAAAGTTAAGCCAAAGATCATCTGAAAAATCAGTCTTCTGATCTTTTCTGTGGCACAGCTGGCCTACCTTTGACTCAAACCAGCTGATGTCGCCAGGCGTCTTGATGTCATTTTAGTACATAGTCAGTAGTCATGCCCCATATTTTTCTGCTCACAAGCAGACCCTTTTATGCTTTCCCTATATTTGGTTACAATTTCAGATCATGACAGTTGTGCATTTGTTCCTTTGTTGTTTTTTTTTCATTTACTTGTTCAGTACTATACGTCATAAAGTATTTACATTTATTGCAATTCTAGCATTGAATGTTGCTGGATTACCTTTCACTAGAGCTAATCGAAAAATTAAGTGTACCTTCTAGTGACAATCCATAGATTTTTTTTCTATGAAAACAACAACAAAAAAAAACATCTAGGAAAAAAAATGTCTTGACTGACATATGATTGAGAAGGCATAATAGGTGTGACTGTGAAAGAAAAATCAAAATGCCGGGTGAGGGGCAGGATGGAGGGCTGAGGAATGGAGGTTGTCTTATTAACAGCCCATGTTTAATATTCTCTGCTGGCAACTGAGATGGGCTCAGCGCAGATGTGAAACTACAGTCAGGATTGGAAGACGTGATTTCTGTTGTTTCTGTTTCCAGGCCCAAGATGACCCGCCTGGATTTCAAGGGCAAGAAGCTGACTGTGGTGGCTGTGGAGGACAATGAGAATGTAAGTGTTCTGCAGGTTGTTTCATGGTGATGTCTTCAATATTATCTTCTGTCAGATGGGGAATCATTGTGTGTCTTAATGAAGAGGATGTAACTGTGTGTCTGCGGGACTGTTTTCATGGGTGATGATGGGAATTTCAGGCGTTCAAGAATGAATGGTTTTGATGGCTTTTTTCATTCCTTGTACAGAAAACGTATGTCCGGCAGCAAGCTGATTTGCATTGTAGCAAACTTGTACCTCGCCTCATGGTTACTGGGCACATTGTAAGATTGTCCGGAGCAGGCGTGTGTCTTGTTTGACTTCCTGACCAAGACCAACCAAAAGGTTACTGTGGAGCGAAGACATCCCAGATGTGGACCAAAGAAATCATCGTCGGACAGAGTGCATGATAGGCCTGTTGTCCACACACACACACACACACACACACACAACACACACACACACACACACACACACACACACACACACACACACACACACAACAAAAACAAGAACAAAAAGGGGAAGAGAATGCATATTTCCAATGCAAATAGATAATCTTTTTCAAGTTATGGGTCAAGCAGTAGAAAAAAACTCTTGGAGAGTGTGGCAGCAGAGAGTCCTCCGAAGAGAAGCCCCCTTCAAGCAAGTGTTTCGGCTCTTATCTCCTGACACTCTAGGGGGGGTTGGGCCACACCTGGTTCATGACTCCGGATGTCCCTCTGCTGCCCTTTTTTTTTTTTCCCATCTTGGGACGAGCCATGGCTGGGATTCGAACCCATGCCCTTCTGGACATGCTTATTTCCACTTAATGACTCTCGCGCACTAACCACTGAGCCACAGGGACACTTCTGATATTTGTAGGAAAGTTAGCCTTTATGAAGTTCACTTTTGTTCCTTGACCAGATCGAACTTGAACACCTCTCTGCCGCTTCTGCCATTGCTTTCAGGGCTCTGGTTTTTTCCCTCCCTGCAACTGAGAGCTGTTTCATGACACTGTATGTAGACGTTCCTATAAACCCCCTAGCTCCAATTTCTGCAGTGAGGACTTTGACCTGATAGCCTTCTCTCCTCAGGCTGTTTGCCAGATCAGCATACTTTCAGTTTTATAGATTTGAGCTGCCTCCATTCTGTTTTTATATGGCACCGTGAGCTCGATCATGATCAGCTGCTTGGCTGACTGAGAGTGGACTACTATGTCTGGTCTCATGCCACTCTGCTGCTGATGATCTCTGGTGACTATTCCATTCTGGGAAGTCTGCTGTGCACTCCCAGTCATCTGCTCCGTCCAGCAGACTCTGCCTGCATGTTCCGAGTGGCACTGTTGTTCTTGGCCATGATTCGCTGCCTCCTGCCGTGAAGAATGTTGCGGGTGCTTTTGGAGTCCTGAATATGTCCAAAGAGTTAAAAAAATATGATTTTAAGTGAACGTCAGGGTAACAGTCTGGATATTGACTGTCAGCATTACAGACACACTGTTTCACACCGATGTTTTGGCATTTTCTCTCTCTGATTGAACTGACTGATGAGGAAAAATTGCTTTGTCATGCCCACCAGCGACATCTATCTCATGAAAATGGCAGGGTTATTCTCTTGGAAACATGAGCTCAGACACAGATTACCTCCCTTGCAAATTTCCCCACATTTTCATTGAGAATGGTCATAGTTTCATATTCATATGCATGACTGAGGACAGGAAGCTGTGGAGAATTATGACCGCCTGAGTCTCCGCCAGGTCATCCCTTTGACCTTCAGCCATGAAACACTGATGAGAGATGGTCATCAGCTGTGGAGAATTATGACCGCCTTAGTCTCCGTCAGGTCATCCCTTTGACCTTCAGCCATGAAACACTGATGAAAGATGGTCATCTTGCAGGAATTGTGTATCATTCTGTTTGAAGATCTTTCTCTTCTATTATATTTCAAAATTAGAAGAAAATTTGTTGTTGTGCAAAAATAGTTTCTTCTATTTGAATTAACTTGTATTATTCAACAGTTAGCTTTCGTACTCGCTTAAGTCTTTGTTACTTTTGTAATGGAACCTGTGTTATATTGTTGACATCATCTGAAATGATGTAAGCTTCAAAGTTTGGTTGTACAAGCATATCTATTTTTTTTATTTCAAATTTACACATACGTTTTGGCAACAATCACAAATGTGATTACTCTTTTTAAACAACAGATAATGAAAAAAAAATAGACGATGATTCTGATCTGATGTTAAGTGACAGTGCAGTTTTTTTTTTTTTTTTCTTAAAGGGACAGAGTCAGGACCACGTCTTTGTTTTTCGACTACAAAGCGAGAAGGCATGCAAGCATTTATGGAAGTGTGCCGTAGAGCACCACGCCTTCTTCCGCCTCAAGGGACCCGTGCAAGGTCCAAGTGCACGACAGAATTTCTTCAGGATGGGGTCCCGCTTCGCTACAGGTACAGCAAATGAGATCCACTGTCAGGAGAAATAAAAAAAGATGAACTCTTCTGATCTCAGCACCGGTGAACAAAAGACCAATTGTGGAGAGGTGTTACCATGTTTTACAATGGAAACCTCAGAATTGACTTCCACAGATTTATATAGAATGGTTCTGTAAGGAAAGGGAGCGCTTGTGGGGAGGTGACTGGGGTGTAGACTAGAAGGCAAATGTTCCAGAAAAAAGTTCATTTTTATTGAGAGGGCTTTTACATGTTTGAAGCATGTGTTCAGGTGGAATAGACATGTAGTGTTCGTGATTGGTGTGAGCAGAAGTTTAGCGTATCCTCTTCCCACTGTGTGCATTGATGAGTTCTAAAAACTTAAAAAAGTTTAAATGAGAAATGGTCTTTCGTTGATCAGCAAATCTATTTGTAGAAGAGTTCTGATGAAGATATGTCTCTTCTGATGCTAAGCATTAGCTTGTTTGAGTTACACAGATGAATTGCATAACAGACCAGTACATAAAAAGGTTTATTTTTTTGTTTTTATGGTATTTTATAGTAGATATTTTCATGTTTGGTAGGTGTTTTTATCCATACTTACCTGTCCAAACAAATGCCTTATCTCCACTAGGTGTGGAACATGCTGTACATCAGGATTCCCATAAAAAGATTATAAATGGAGAGCGGGGAGCCAAACCTTCCTAGATGAAAATTGTAAAGTCCACAATGGCACAGTATTCCCCCTCATCCCATCCCTCTCAAAATTTTTTTTATTTATATACGTGTGTGTGAGCATGCGTGTGTGTGTGTATGTGTGTGTGTGTGTGTGTGTGTGCGTGTGCGTGTGTGTATTGATAGTCTTTTACACTTGTGCAACTGTGGGAGATCATGTTTGTGTTTGCAGTTGATGATGATGTTTGTATGTGCAGTTGATAATGATGAAGATTTTTATTTTTTATTCATTTTATTATTATCATAATGATGATTGTAGTGATTGTGTTTATGCGTCCACATGGTGATAATGGTCATGATGATTCATTTCATGTTTAATTTATTCATTTTTTCCTCCTATCCCATCTTCTGAACCACCTCAGTGTCATTGCACCCACGCAGCTCATTCCCACTACTCATCCACAGCCACAACCTGGCCTGTCCTGTCCCAGTACAGCCTTGGCACCAGCAATTTATAGGGAAAGGTCAATGTCAAGAGGTCATGAGGCAACGCTTTAGAGGAGACTGCACTGTGCCAAGTCATTTTTGGACGTGTTCAGTGGCAGCTGTTCTGATCCAACATACACAGGACACCAGTTACTAAGCCCTCTACTGGTGACAATAACTGTTTAGTTGCAGAGTCAGTGTCAGTGACCTCTCCCCCTGGAGAATGCCATCACATCCGTCCAAGGACAGTCCTTTTGAATTTGATGATACTGGTGACCCCAACAGATTCAAACCAAGGTCACAGACGTGTAAGGGCGATCGAAACCGAGGTCATGTTGAGAGCAGGGCATGAAGAGCCACAGGGTTTGAGGCTTTTTAAAGTTTTTTTTCTTTTCCTTTTTTAATGCTGATCGATAAGGATTTGGAGGATGAAGATGAAGAAGAAGATGATAATATGGATTTTCCTTCTGGTCTGAGACTGCATACAGGGTTGTGCTCTGTACTTAGTTTCATAATATATATATCCCCAGTGTCAACTTGGCTCGAGAGATACAGACACTGCAGTGTTGGTCAGGAAGTTTGAGCAACACTGTTGAAAATGCATCCATTAAATGGATGAAACTTGACAGTGTGATCCCTGTCTTTGCCTAGTTGAGCACATAGAAAACTCTGGGTAGAAGCCGGTTGAGGCAGAATTTGTTGATTTTATTGGTATCGATGAAATTCTTTGTTTTTAAATTTAAGTCTTAGTTATTATTTATTCATTAGTCTTTTAACTACATTTGGAAAAAAATTATCATTAACTTTTTATTTATTTACTCATATTGTTCAAATATGATTAAAATTACCATATGTAGATGGTCATCCCACTGATATGTACATACATACAGACGTGCTAATGCACATATTCACATACATAGGTACAACAGCACACACACACACACACACGCACTCACTCATGCACATGCGCGCATGCGTCCACACATATACATGCACTCATGCGTGTACACACACACACACACACACACACATGCACACATACGAAAACATTAAGAGTAGAGCAGACCACGCTAGCTAGGTATCGAAGTCCTGACTAGTAAGTTGGGTTTAGTGCTTATGTTCGGCATCTGATGAGTTTTGTCCATGAGATCCTCCCCCCCCACCTCTTTCCCTGCTGGTTATTGACAGTTTAGTCCTCTTGCTGTAAACACTGTGCACTGTGGTCTCATACCTAAACAGATAAGGTGCAGCATATATAGACATGTACGCAGGTAGTGAGGCATCCCTGATAATACTTTTGCTGAAATTGATGATAATGTGAAAAAAAAAAAAAATGTGGGAAAGGGGTGTAGGAATATGTGTGTGTGTGTGTGTGTGTGTGTGTGCGTGTGTGTGTGCGTGCGTGCATGCTTGTGTGCGTGCGCACATGTGCATGTGAGTGTGTATGTGTGTGTGTGTGTGTGTGTGTGTGTGTGTGTGTATAAGTCAGACCGATCAAGAGTCTTGGGTGTTGAAGACCAAGGCAATGAACATCTGTTTGTCTTATCCCTTCCTTTGTGTTAACTTTCAGCGGACACACAGAATACCAGACCTCCACCACCACACAGAGCGCGACGCAGCGTCAGGTTTGAGAGAAAGCCCAGTCAGAGATACTCCCGCCGACCTACATTTGAGAGACGAGAGAAAGAAGAGCGGATGAAGAAAGAGAGGGAATCGAGACGCAAAGAGTCGGAGAAGAGGAGGCTTGCCGAACAGGAGGAGAAGTCTAGGTTTGTGATGTTGCTGTGTAAACCATGTTTTCTTGTTTGTCTGGCTGTCAAATCCTCTGAATGATGCAACAGCCTTTAAGAAACTATTTTGTGAATGAAAAGTTTTTGTTGTACAGTGCTGTAATGTATTGTATTGAGTAGTATTGTGTACCTCTGTTGTCACAACAGATTTCTTTTGTGTGAAATTAGGGCTGGTGTCCTTGGTAAGAGCGTATTATCATAGTACCTCTCCTTTCTGATTCTGCCAAAGACGTGTTTTACCCCCATTTTTTTTGTAGGCTAGTTTGTCTGTCTGTCTGTTTGTAAGGAAGATTACGCAAACACAAGAGAAGTGATCTAAGAAAACTTGATCAAAAGATGGAGTAATATCCAAGGGCAAATGTAGAGAATTTGGTGGGGATTTTTGGTGTGGATTTGGATAAGAAGAAACTTCCAGACAAAGTGCATTCTGGGTGGGTTTTTAGTTTCTGTCTGCTTATATTTGTTTACCTATCAACAAATAGCAAAAAGAAAAGTACTAGGCTGTCAAATGAATAAGAAACAAACACAGGCATTTCTTCCTATTGGTCTTCTTTATGCAGGACAATTTGTTTGGCAGCCAGTGAGTCTGCTTCTGCTCCTATGCTTCTCTTTCTGCTGGTAGTCACCCCATATTGAAATTAGCTATTAACGGAGATTTTCATACAAAATGTTGTCATGGGGCAACTCTTTTCTGGTTATCAGTTCTTTCATATTTAAGTGCATGTTGTGTGCTGGAGCTTGGTTATTCATATCATTCAAAAGGCTACCAAACAGACCACCACTTAAGGTTTAATGGATTTGGGGAGAAGATAAGAAAACAAAACATTGAAACACTTTTTGTGAGACTTGGCCGTGAACTAGGATTCCTGCATTTCTGTGGTGTGTGTATATTATCAGCATAGCCGTCTTTTGCATTTACAGATGGAATAAACCCTGACATATCAACTGAAAGATGTTTTTTTTAATACAATTGAGCTTCATGAACACAGGAAATGAAAATTTTTTCGATTCATATGTAAGCATTTGCAGTCAATAGAAAGTATGATTTCATGTAATCTGTAAAACACACAATTGATTTCAAGGTGACCGCATAGAACTGCTTAAAATAGAAGGAAGGGTCAGTCAATTTTGGGCAGCTTTAATCACTGAAGCAGTGTGAACCAAACAGTCCATTTTGCCAGTCAGAATTTCAGCATATCTTTGTTTTTTTTTATGTTTTGTTTTTTTCTTTTAAAATGTATGCAACTATAACGTATAGACATAAATGAGTGATATTAAACCAAGAGAAATCACCATTTATATGCCTTTAAAACAAACCGCAACAAAAACGCTGTTAAGAACTTATGTCATGTGACTTGTTCCTTTGTTCCAGAAACAAATCGACCACCAGAGCCACCGTGGAGACCACCTTCGATGCCACCCACACCCCATCACCTCGGCCATCCAGCACCAACTCTCCCCGCCCCTCGGTCCGCTCCAATGCCAGTTCAGCCTCGAACCCTCCTTCCTCTCCCTGCATCCCAGGCAGCCCCCAACCGGAGGAGAGTTCACGGCTCCAGGCAGAGAGCCCCCCACCTCTGCCTCCTAAGTCGGCACTGGATCGCCTGGACTCTCTCATCAAGGGCGGGGCTGCAGCGGAGAGGAACGACCAAATGTACGAGGATGGGGTGTCTGCTAGCAGGGGAGCCTCAAGCCTCGCCCTGGATGTTAACCTCAGAGGTAACAGTTTGTTTGGTATCAGCCTTAAGAGTGCTTAAGTCTTTTCTTCTCAAAGGAAGTCTGTTGGTCACTTGGTCTAACCTTCAGGGGGGGGATTCTGTTGATTTCAGTGCATGTCTTGCTCAGTTTGTTGTTAATTTTTTTTTGCTACCTCATCACACTGTGCTATTTCTTTGATGCCGCCCATTGTTGCTCCCCCATCATATGACCACATGCACCTTAATTCTTTTGCAGTTCCAGTGCCAGCAGTCCTCAGGTTCTAGTATCAATGACAAATCCTCATCTTGTCAAGCTATATGTTTCTTGCATTTTTTTTTACAGGAATCAACACACACACACAAATGAAAAAAAAGATGTTTGCTTAGTGTGATTGCGATGAAACGTGATTAAACGAAATGAGTTTGTGCTGAAAGAGTTAGGGAGAAATATCGGTTTTGTTTCCCTCTTAGGAAACAAGTACAAACATCATCATATAATACATATACAAATATGCTTATGCATACATGCACATGTACTCACACAGACACAGAGATAGAAAGGTACACATACACCCTCTATATACAATGCACACACAAATAGATGCAGACTTGTTTCTGTATGATTTTGCCATATTTTGTATATGTTCAGCGAAATTCAGTGATACAACAACAGAAAAAACAAAACAGAAAAAGCAACATGCAACACACACACACACACACACACACACACACACACACACACACACACACACACACACACACACACACACACATACAGACATGCTCTTGAGTGGTAATCATGCTTGTGGTATGTACCCATTCTGTTGTCTTGGTGTGCCAGTTTGTGTGCTTTCAACAAAGAGTAAGTACTACTGTGTGAAATAGTGTCTGGTTGCATATGCTTCTGCCGCAACATACCAGTGTCATTGAAACATCAGTGGTGCTTGTAGGCCTGAAATGTAACTCCAACATCCCCCCCCCCCCAAAAAAAAAAAAAAACACACCAAAAAACAACAACAAAAAAGCCCCCACTTTTTGAGAGAGTGTGAGTTTGGTGCCAAGTTATGACAATGACCCCTCACCCCCATGTTCACCTCCCGGCTTTTATAAACACTTTGAAGATGGAATATGTCCTCCCCTTCCCTTGTTGTACAAAAATTTGGTAGGGTTGTGCACATTCTCTTGAAAATGCATTCATTTTTGAGGAAAAGTACATCAGCAGCAGTTCTAGGATAAGTAGATCTCTTGTTTTTTTTTCTGTTTATATTTCAAACACCATTAGATTTGCGCGTAATTGTGGTGTGGTTTTTGCAGATGACGTGGACCACCCCAGAGCCAAGTTGAAGAATCTGAATGAGCACAATCCGCAGACGATGAAGACCAAGGACTTCAACACCTTCAAAAACGACCAGATGAAGTTCGTCCAGGGACGGGGCGGCTATCCCCCCAGAGAACCTGAAGTGCAACATCTTGAAGGCCAGGATGGAGGAGGACCTGAGAAAAAGTAGGGCTGTGGGAACTCTGTGTTGTGTGTGTGTGTGTGTGTGTGTGAGTGTATTGTGTGTGTGTGTGTGTGTGTGTGTGTGTTGTATTTGTGTGTTTGTATCAAATGTGCCACTTTTCAGGCTTACGACAGAAAAAGCGTACGAAAAATCAGGAAATCACCTCTCCAGCCCCAGTGAAACATTGTTCAGTTTAGGCCCAGTTTAAAAATCTTGAAATCTCCTTAGTTGCCATTCTGTTGTACATGATCCTTTCGATAACTCAGGTTTGCAAAGACTTCCACCAGTTAACAGCGGAGAACTGATCTACTAACATGCAGCAGAAATCGATTGGCTCTAGGCTAGTCAGGACAGGAATTCTCCATAATAAAAACCACCCTTCTGATTGTGACTTCTGTTCAGTGTTTTGTAGTTTGGCATGCCAGCAGGTAAGGTGTTGACATTTGTTGAGAAATTTAGACAGTGAGACTTAAGATTTTTCAGGGGAAATAGTCACGGTTTGATGAATATAATGAATTAAGAATCAAATGCAGATCATTAAGAGGATCAGGCACGTTGTTGTTCGGCTGAGCACCCCAGCCCTTCCCTCCCACTTTCACTTTTCAGTTTTCTAGCCTGGTCACTTAGGTTGCATGGCACACATGGTATACATGTTATGTTTGTTGTGTGTGTTTACGTGTGTGTGTGTGTGTGTGTGTGTGTGTGTGTGTGTGTGTGTGTGTGTGTGTGTGTGTGTGTGTGTGTGTGTGTGTGTGTATGTGTGTGTGTGTGTGTGGTGTGTGTGTGTATGTGTGTGTGTGTGTGTGTGTGTGTGTGTGTGTGTGTGTGCTTATCTATATGGCGGGAACTTTTAGAGCTTTGTTTATTCAGTGTTTATTACTGTTGGTCATTGTGGTGCTAGAATGGAAACTTGGCAGTCAGGGATCTTCAGTACTTTGTTCACACATTATGACTGCAGACTAGTAGGGTGATGGGATGGATATTTGTTCAGTCACGGGACCTTCACAGCTTTTGTTCATTTCTTGTCTATGACTGCAGGTCGTTAGAGTGTGACAGATACTTGCACGATCAGGAGGATCTTCACAGCTTTGTTAATCCATTGTTTATGTCTGAAGGTCAGTGGGGTGCTGGGATAGATAACATGGCAGTCTGGGATTTTCATAGCCTAGTTCATTTATTATCTATGACTATACAATAGGTGGGATAGATACTTTGGCAGTCAGGTGCTTTTATAGCTTATTTCAATTAGATGACTATAGGTTGTTAGGGTGCTGCGATAGATAGTTTGGCAGTCTGGGGTTTTTATAGCTTAGTTCATTTATTATCTATGACTATAGGTTGTTAGGGTGTTGCGATAGATACTTTGGCAGTCAGGAATTTTTATAGCTTTTTCCATTCATTATCTGTGACGATATGTTGTTAGGGTGCTGGGATAGATACTTGGGTGGTCAAGGATCTTCATAGCTTTGTTTATTCATTGCATATGACTGAGGGTCAGTAGACTGCTGTGATAGATAGTTTGGCAGTCAGGGATTTACATGGCTTAGTTCATTTACTATCTATGACAACAGTCATTAGGATGCTGGGTTAGATACTTGTCAGTCAGGATGGATCTCCACACCTTTGCTGATTTATTATCTATGACTGTAAGACTTTATGGTATTAGGATAGATCCTTGAACTGTCAGTGATCTTTCCTGCTTTGTGATTGGTTGTTTTCAACAGCAGGTCAAGAGGGTGCTCGGATAAAGTGTGGGTCAGTCAGGTCTCCTTACAATTTTCTCCTTTCTTTGATTTTGTTCATCTCAGTACCATGCAAATCACGGAGCTTTGTTCATTCATTCTTTTCTGTGACTATATGTCATGTTATATCCAGCCTGGTCCTTCACACTATCGCTTCAGGGTTTTTGTGTAGCAGCTCTGTTGTATGCAAAGGATGTACCACCAGGGTACAGTGTTGGTGTCATTTGTTACAAAAGCAAGGCTTTCGGTTCGAGCCCTGTCAGAGGCATGATTACATTTTTTTTCTTTTCCCTGGTTGGCTGACAGCCAGTATGCACTAAGGGCTGAAATGGGATCGCACAGTGAACTCTCAGTCATTTCATGGATGCCATATGTATCATATAACAGTGTTGCTCAAATATCCCGGCCTGACTCAGATTGCTCATTCTAGGGATGGGAGGTAGAGGGGAGGGGAAGAGGAGGGTGATTGTTGTTGGGGAGGGGGGTGGTGGTGGAGTCACCACATGGACTCTGAAGACGAAGAAAAAAAAAACAAGAGACCGAAGAGATCAGAAAATTGTGGGATAAATGAGATAGTACTAAAGATGAGACCAGGAAAAAGAACACTGATGAGATGTATTGAACTTCTGGGAGAATATCTGATGTTCCATGTATTGCATTCATTGTTTCAGCAGAGAAGAAATGGGATGGACGACATGGGATGAGAAACTCTGTGGAAAAAGGTCAGTATTGATTGTCACCAACATCAAACCTCATGAAATGTTAACTGTAGGAGTGTTGTGGCTGTATTCAGATGGAGTTTTTACATTTCTCATGGATGGGTTGTGAACGTTTTGTCATACAGTTTTATTACCAGGCAGATCTTATTTGGCACTTGTGATGCTCCCATTTTATTGTCAGTGAGTCTTTTTGTTTGTTTTGTCCTGCTCTGTGTAAGGATATTGAAATGAAGGGTCCTGGAATCATTGCATTTTTCACATTATGTTTATCAAGATTTGCTGTTGGTGATGGGTACAAAACTCAGAAAGAAAGGGTCTGAATGACAATCAAACTGATTCGTATCAGATCTACCTTCAGAGAATTTGAATCAGTTCTTGTCAAAGAATGAACTAATTAGGTAAGTTTCTTTCAAGCCTTTGGTGTAGTCACCACTTCAGAGCGGAATGTACTTGGTGTGGGTTCAGGTGTAGGTTTAGGATTTAACAATTATTGTCATCGGTTGGAGGCTTTGTGGGTAGAATTTACTATGTTAAATCAAAAAGGTGTGACTGAGCCACCAGAGAATGACTGTGCAGCAGTGCAGTGTCTGGTGTGATGTGTGGCCTCATGGTGATCTGCTGTTGATTGCTCTGTGTCTTTTACTGATGGCGAGACAACGCTCAGGATGATGCTGTGTGTTTGCTGAGTACAGCAGGCAGAGGAAGTGCCGTGTGTATCCTAGGCTGAGGAAGTGCATTGTGGGATTAATACTTTAGAGAAAGTAAGGGTAATGAAGCCGAACAGAAAGACTTTGCAAAGATGATGCTGCATACTGAAATCATGGGATAATGGTCAGATTTTATAAAATGACATTCATGTTTCGTAAGGATATTGAGATAGATCTAAACAAATGTACCCCCCCCCCCCCCCCCCATCCCCTTTCCTCCTTCCCCAACACTGTGTGAAAAAAGAAGCCTCAAAGCAAAAACCTGATTCCAGTTTCTTTAACCCGATGCCTACCGGATCGACCGAGATCGACTGTGAGATTTCCTCCTTCTGAATACCGGATCGACCGAGATCGACTGTTGAATACTAGGTCAACTACTTTCACTTTCACCATCACATATCCCAAAATGCCGTCGCGACAGAAGAGTCTTCCAGTCTGGCAGTTTCTGGATGCCATTTTGGTTTTTGTTGCACGAGATTTGGTGGAGTAGTTTTGCTGCTGTGAATTCTCAAAGTTTGGCTTTTTTTTTTTGGCGAAGATTTTCGGGAAAATGATGGATCAAGTGACTTTGCAACTTGTAGAATTCATTTTCTGATGTGGTAGTGATGAAGAGTGCGTATTTGAGGGCTACACTCCTGAAGAAGGTTTTAAGCGAGATGATTCGAACGTCAATCTTGACCTAGTTATGAATAAAGATCGACTGTTGACTGATTTTGAAGCCAGAATCAATAATGGTTCAGGTGATGATAATGACGATGTCGAACTGCCCATTGCTGCTGGGCCCCCCCCCCCCCCCCCCCCCCCCCCCCCCCCGACAAAAGAAAATTTGAAAAACAAAAGTTGCTAGAGATTCTTTAATTGTTTGTCTGGAAGCCCACCCCCCCCCCCCCCCCCCCCCCCCCCACACCCCCCCCCACCATTTTCACTTATTTTGACAGCCAGAAACCGGGTCAGTCAGTGGGTGTGTGTCCCATGATTTGCCTGTGGGAGTGTCACCTTTAGCCTTTTGTTTGGCGTCGTATACTATACCATGTCAGACCATAGCATTCTACTTCGGCCTGTCGCCCAAGCAAGATAAGTCTTGTGCTCTGTCTCACCTATACTTTGCCTTTGTGTAAAGATTGCTGTGTTTGCACTCTGTACTCATTTATCTGTGGCTTTCGCTTATATCGTGGCGTGTGAGGTTATCGGATGGGCTAGCATTCTAACCTTATTTACGGAAAATTTCTCGCGATCGTGGTGCTCCCGGTTCTTGTCTATTTGCGTAACCGGTTCGAGGTTGATCAACATTTTCCATCGCCACTTCCATCGCGTTTTCTCTGCCTCCCTTTGTCCATCGGCCTTGCATTCTCCCTCGCCTTTACGGCCTTTTTCGCCCCTAAATTCCGATTTCTATCTCGCCGTTACTTGTACCACGATTCCACTATCTCATCTGCGACGATCGCGGGTCGGTTTCGTCGCCATCTTGTTTTGCGCCGGGTCTTCATTCCTTGTCGCACCAGCTTTCTAGCCCACGCTATTACACGTGGTTTGTCGTTCGGAATTTGCTTCCTACACTTGTTTACACCCCTCCCATTCATTGCCGCATTTTTCGATCGGCTTCGTGTGCGTGGCGATCGCATCGCCCTTCGGCATTGCTGTTACACGTGGCGTTACTCAGCACTTTTGGTTCACGCCACTGCCGTGCTGCTCACGCACGGTTTCGTTCATCGCTACTGCGTTTTTCTGACACTGTGCGAGCTTGTTTACTTTTATATATTTCCATTGTGTGTTATATTGCTATTGTGTGCGCACGGTCGATCGACCTGTATACCCTCCTCGATCGACCGTCGTGTTAACGATCGTTTGCTCCGGTTTTGCTCGGCGCCATTGCCCAAAATGGTGAAGGACTCGGTTGGGCCGAGCAGCAGCTCTGACGTTCAGAGTTTCGCTCGCTTTCCCGGAGGACCAACGAGTTGGTTCCAACTCCGAGCAGACCGTTCTCTTCCTGCGGGGGAGAGAGAACGGACGGCCGCGGTAGTTGGAGACGACCTTCCCGCGAAGGGGACGCGGGACTTTCCCTCCTCTACCCGACCGCCGGACGCACGACCGTTGCGTTCGAAAGCTACTAGGCAATTGGCTGCTATTTCCAAATGCTTATCGTTTCACCCTGCCCCAGAAAATCAAAGGGCAAGGCCCCCCTTAAGGGATCCACTCAAGTCTAAGCATCCAAGCGGGATTCCGCTTCTCCTCCAGCCACCCTGCCTTCTAGCTTTCCGGCGCATAGTCAGACATCCGTTTACTATGCCCAGTCACGCGACCCTCGGCCCCCCGGGGACCTTTGCCCGGGGCGCGGACAGGCACGGGTGACGGTTTTGGACTGGAACCTCCACCCGTCACTCGCATTTATGAGACGCGCGGGGTCCACGTCTCTCCCCCCCCATCTGGACTCGCCGTCTCACGACGCTCTTCCCCACCGTGCACAGGTGCAGCCAACACCCCTGCACGCACGAGGAGCGTCCCGTTATCTCCGGACGCAGTTTTATGGCCACGTCATGGCAAGACCATGCACATGACCATAACTGGGCGTATGGGAACACCGACCGAGTGCCTCCACCGTTTGTGAACATACACAAGGACGGCCGATCTACCCCGCTCGCCCGTCGCAGGTTCCCCTAGGGGTTCAGGACGCTGGGGTCCAACCTACTCAGCCCCCTTTTTGGGCAACGTCCTCGGTCCCGTTCCTCCGGGGGAGGATCTACCAGCGGGACCACGGGTAACTGGCCCTATTCCCCTGGGTCCCAGCGCACGGGGGGGGGGGGGGGGGGACGACATACCATGGTCGAAACACTACCCCCCCTCTGCTGCTCAAGGTTACCCCGGTCCCCGGGGAGTCCCTGCACAGTACCCTGGGCCGCCACAGCCCGCTTATCTCCCCGGGGACCAGTGGCTCTATGCCCCCGAGAGAGACCAGTGACTTTTACACCCACTCCCAACCGGAAACAACAGCTATATGGTCGCTTGTGGCACCCAATCTCACAGACCTGGGTCGACCTTGGTCTCCCACCTCGGGCGCTGTCCGATCGGCAGTCCGGGCTCTCCCACCCTAGCCCGTCTGCCGAGCACAGAGCCACGAGGGCCCCCCCCCCTCCCCCTGCCACCACCCAAACGAGGGCGGGACCCTCACGCACCCGCGCAGATGCCCCTGAGGAGGACCTACCTACCTTCCCAGGAATTCGACTCCCCACACCCGGAGGACGACGACGATGAGGACCTCTTCTCATCCCTTTACGATATCCGCACCATGGACCGGTTTCGACCGGACTTGGAGTCGAGGGAAGCCCCTCCCTCTGCCGATATCTTGGCCTTCCCTGACATCGTCGGGCCGCCCCCCAGCCCAACGCAAACTCAGGCTCGTCGCTCCTCAGTCCCTCCTTCACTTCGCTGTGGGAGAGTCCGGCAATCGCGCCAGGGGTGCAGACGCCGTCCCCCCCCCCCCCGCCGGGTCAAGACCTTCCCCCGGCGCCCAATGCGCCCCCCCCTTCGGCTCCCTCCTCGGACCCACAGGAAGCACCCAGTGACCTCCCTCTTTTGCAGACAATCCGGCGACCAGGGAGTGGGCCATCTCCCAGTCTGATTGTCGCCTGATGCCCAACCGGGCCCCCCTACTTCGGGCACCATCTCCTTTAAAGCATTAAAGGACTGGGACCGAGTAGCCCGGATGGGCATCTTACACATCATTGCAGGGCATGCCTACCTTACCATGCTCTTGCAGAGGGCGGAGGTACTCTGGCCTGGGGATGACGGCGCCGTCCCAGTGCCTTCGGACATACCTCCGAACCACACCATGAGGACGAATCTCGCTTATTCAGCGATCCCTTTTATGCGACACCTAGTCAACAGGATATCGCATCACTTGTCGGCTGCGGCGGACAGCGCAGCAACAAGCCACTTCTATTGCCTGCTAGTGGCCAGAAACGCGGTGCTTTCACGCTCTTCACTCCCCGGCACTCAAGGCTTCCCTTCGGTGTGTCCCGGGCCAGGATCACTCGCACTTTGGCGAGTACTCCACCTCGGATATCTCCCTTTCGGTCGAGAAACGCATGCAGGCGGCGTCCTTTGCCCCCCGGCCTCAGCCACGCCCTTCCAGGCCCCCCTATTGGTCTTACCCCAGGTCCATCGGGCCCACACCGTATCCCCGACAAGCCCCATCTCCCAACGCCGGGCCGGCTAAGCGCCCTCTAGATTCGCAGAGGTCGAAATCGAAACCTCGCCAGCAACTCCATTTTCGGTTCGGCCAACAGGCACGCCCTCTCCAGTGACTAGGGGACACACCCGCGTAGGCACGGAACAGAACAACCCGCCCACCAGGCCCAACCCCGGTTTTACTCCCACCTGTTCGTGATCCCAAACCCTCTCGGGGAGATGGAGGCCCATCCTCGACCTCTCTCCCCGCCCTCCCAGATCAGGGACTCCATCCACCACCTAGATTGGGCCACCTCCATAGATCTGAAGGATGCGTACTTCCAGATCCTCCTTTACCCGGCTCACAGACGTTACCTCCGGTTTCGTCTGGCAGGGTCGGGTGTGTTCCGGTTTCAAAGCTCC
This sequence comes from Conus betulinus, assembly GCA_016801955.1. Lineage (NCBI taxonomy): Eukaryota > Metazoa > Mollusca > Gastropoda > Neogastropoda > Conidae > Conus > Conus betulinus. The sequence goes on from JADBJO010001831.1 coordinate 116,267, forward strand.
CCTTTGGTCTCTCCCTGGCACCCTTCCTCTTCACGAAGGTTGTCAAGGAGATGGCTGCCCTAGCCAGACAGGAGGACATGCGCCTCCTGGTGTACCTTGACGACTGGCTTGTCCTGGCCTCCTCCCGGGCTCAGTGCTGAGCCCACACCACGCGCCTCCTCAGGCTCTGTTCCACCCTGGGTTTTGTAACCACCCCTCAAATGCAAACTCGTCCCCAGTCAGAGGTTCTATTTCCTGGGCATGAGTTTCGACACGATTGCCATGAAGGTCGCCCCGTCCCCAGAGAGGTCCGCTGGGGAGTGGACCTCTTCTTTCGCCTCTTAGGGATGATGAAGTCCCTTTCAGCCCTCATCCGCTAGGTCGGGTCCCCAAACCCCAGCTGCAGAGGAGTTCCGTCGTCGGCGGTCCCAGACCTCGGACCGCTGGGCCCTGACCATCCCCACACGCCACTGGTGGTTCTCTGGCGCCACGGACGAATGGCTACGGGTCTCTTCGTGGCCGAGTGGTTAAGGCGATAGACTAGAAATCTATTGGGGTCTCCCCGCACAGGTTCGAATCTTGTCGACGACATTGTTTTTTTAAGACAATCCGTCCACTTTGACCACCAGCGTTCCAATCTCTCTCCCAACTCAGTCCCTCAAACTGTACACGGACGCCTCCAACTCGGGCTGGGGGGCCCACTTGGGGGACAGTCATGCCTCGGGGGTGTGGGACGCACAGATGGCACGCCTCCACATCAAGATATTAGAATTGGAAGCGGTCAGGCTGGCCTTCCTCCACACTTCCAACACCTAATCTCGCCCAACTGGTTCTCCTCCTCACGGACAACATGTTGGTAGCCCATCACAAGGGGGGGGGGGGGGGGGGGGGGGGCTCACTCCATCGGCCTCTCCTACGGACAGAGGCCCTCCTTCGCTGGTGCCACGCACGGGGAACCACCCTCTGTGCGAGACATACAGCAGGGACACGCAACATCCTGGCAGACTCTCTCAGCCGCTCAGGGATCCTTCTGCACACAGAGTGGACCCTGAACAAGCTGACGCTAACCACAGTATGGGAGCACTGGTTCAAGCCCATGGTCGACCTCTTGGCGACCCGCTTCAACCATCGCCTTCCCATGTATGTCTCTCCCATCCTGGATCTCCGAGCGTACGCAGTCGATGCGCTCTCCCTCCCCTGGACGGGACTCATCGCGTACACCTTTCCCCCTTCCCAATACTTCACAAAGTGATCAGGAAGGCCAGGGCTGGAGAGACCCAAACTCATCCTTATAACCCCGTGGTGGCCGGCCCAGTTGTGGTTCCCAGACCTCAGGTCCCTAACTCACGTTCCCCCTCTCCAGCTAGCCCCTCGGGGGACTTGCTCAGACAACCTCGCTCGGGCCTCCCTCACTCCACCCCCCAGATGCTTCGCCTACACGCTTGGCTGATATGCCAACCAAATTGCGACCACCGGTCCCTGCCTCCCTCGCGGACAGACCCCGGTCTGTCCTAGATACCCTGACAGAAGCGGGGGCATCGCAGTGATTACGGGACTTGGCCTTGGCCTCGCGTAGGACCAGCACCGAGTCCCTCTACAATTACCGATGGGAGAGATGGGTCACATGGTGCACGGCTAATTCGGTCCCCTACCTCCTCCCCTCCAACATCCAGATAGGCAATTTCCTATCCCATCTTTCGTCCTCTCGAAAGCCCTCTGCTAGTTCCATTCGGGGCTACAGATCGGCCATATGCACCACCATCCGTCAGTTGGGCGGCCCATCATTCGACAATGACTTCTCAGACAACTATCTCGGGGGGTGGCCCTACGGGAAGCTCAGTCCCCTAGGCGCGCTCCCATGTGGGACCTCTTTCTGGTTCTTGACTCCCTCAGAAAACCCCCTTTCGAGCCCCTCCGCGCTATTTCCCTTTGACATTCTCTCCTTCAAGACCACCTTCCTTCTCTCCCTGGCCTCAGCCAGGAGAAGAAGTGGGATTCATGCCCTCAGTGGTGACCCTCGGGACATTGCCTTTCACAGAGACGGCTCGGTCTCGCTTAAGTTCCTGCCGGTTCTTAGCGAAGAACCAGGAACCAGGCACGTCCTCTCCTTCCCTGGTTATCCGCTCCCTAGCGGATATCTTAGGCAGCGAAGGCGGCGGGGACATGGACCTGTGTCCCTCTAGGTGCCTCAGATACTACTGGGAGCGTTCCCGCCCCAGGCGTTCCTCTCAGAGAAGCCTCCTTATTTCCATCTACCCCATCAGCAGAAAGACATCTCGGCGGGCTCGATTTCTAGGTGGCTATCCAATACTATCAAATCTGCCTATGCCCAGGCCCACAAAGACCTCCCAGCAGAGAAAACGCGATGGAAGTGGCGATGGAAAATGTTGATCAACCTCGAACCGGTTACGCAAATAGACAAGAACCGGGAGCACCATGATCGCGAGAAATTTTCCGTAAATAAGGTAGAATGCTAGCCCATCCGATAACCTCACACGCCACGATATAAGCGAAAGCCACAGATAAATGAGTACAGAGTGCAAACACAGCAATCTTTACACAAAGGCAAAGTATAGGTGAGACAGAGCACAAGACTTATCTTGCTTGGGCGACAGGCCGAAGTAGAATGCTATGGTCTGACATGGTAAGTATACTTAGCCAAACAGGGAGTATAATACAAACTCCCCATATTTCAGAGGAATTTTGGCAGACTTTTAGTGAGAAATAATTTATTTGCTGCACAAAAGCAAGCAAAAAAAGGATGAGCATAAAACTCTGGCCTTAATTAAAAACTGCCTCATTTATCAAAAAGCAGGGTGGAGACAGACAAGAGGTACATCATCACCACAGTGTGTGTGTGTGTGTGTGTGTGTGTGTGTGGGGGGGGTGGGGCTGGGGGGGATCGATTGCTTAGTGCACTTGTGCAAAAGCACATTTTTGCTGAATTCTATCACAATTTCAAGTCCAGTATCCAGTAATCTGTTTGTGTTATTTTTACCACTCAGTAGTTAGAAGACAAATCTTCTTGAATGTGATGCCTTCAGTTTAACAAAATTGTTGAATTTTTTTGTTGTTTTCCTTCACCACAAAAGTTGATTATTTAGTGTGCAGACCATATAGAATGACTTTGTTTTGTTCCTGAAGGATTCAGTACTTTGTTTAGACTTGGAAAATCACTATATGCTCCTAATCCATGACATTCTGTGGGTACAGTGAATTTAGGGAAAATTGTTTTAGCACCGAGGACACCAAAGTAGAGTTAGTCTGTTCGTGTTTTTTTTTTTCCTCATGTACCAGTTCACTATATATAGGAAAAATGACTGGTTTGGATGGAGTGACATCTTTGAATATTTTTCATTACTTTTATAGAATAGATAAGTCAAAAACATTTTTTTTTATTGAGGTTTCTTCATGGCAAGTGTTTAAGTGTTGTGGAGTTACCTCCCTTGATGTGGTATTTTCATAGTCATGTAGCACAAAGTCATGCGGCAGGCAGAGGGTTAATTAGTCTGAGATTTGAACTTGGAGGTTATTCTTTGACGACAGTAAACATACGCAGAATAAAATTTAAACGTGAAGTGTCACATTATCAATTTTTATAGCTTTTGCTTGCTGTCTGTGGTTGCACATATTGCATTCGTGTTATTGTTTGTTGTTTTTTGTCAGATTTTTTTGTGTCACCTTAGGTTTTTCATGATTAGGAATGTGAATGTCCCTGTTGTATGTTGATTTGGTTGTTTCTTCATCCACCACTATGAACTGGATGCCTGTGTGTTGTATGTTAGTCCATTTGTGTGTTGTATGTGTATGTTAGTCATTTGTGTTTATTTATGCGTGTCACTGAGTATATGAGTGTAGGTATTTCCCTTCACATTGAAAGTTTGATATGTGCCATCACACTTCCCTTGCTCCTTGTCGGTAGTTGTGTGTAGCTCCCAGCATCGTGGTGACCTATGCTCACGGTGACACTGGCTATGGGTAAGTGTCAGCGGCTGCTACCTGCTCACCAGGCGCTCATGGCCATCTTCCCCTACTCCTCTCCTTCCCCCTCAAACATTGCTATCCCCCCGCCCCCGCCCTCCCCCTTTCCCCCCCCTGGCTCTCTTCGTTTCGTTTCTGCACTCCTCCACCTCTTCTGTCCCCTCCTTTTCTCTCGTCTTACATTGTGTTGTTGGCTTTAACTTGCTGCAGCTTAGATAGATTATGGCTGGATGTTGAATATCGGCGTCCTCATTTGGGTCAGAACTGGAGCATAGGCGGTTTGCACATTACGGAATGGCATGCATGCAGCTGCACAGCCTGGTCTCCGTGCTCGTTGTTGTCTTTCTGTCTGTGTTGTCGGTATTTCTGTTGCTCTCCTGTTTCTTCCTTTCTCTCCCCTCCCCTCTCCCCCCCCCCATTATCCACCCCACCCTCCTCCCATATCCCACCCCCACTCCTCTCTCTCTCTCTCCCTAACTCATGGACACGTATACACACATAAGCACTTGTACCTACACCCTGCACCCCCTTCCCTTGAAACCTCTGCTGCATCCACACACACATGCACCCTGCTCCTGTTTTTGTGCATGATCGGTACAACCATCATGTGTAGAGTGGCATGCTTTGGAAAGAAAAGCCTAAGATGCACAGTGGCTTTGTTCTGCACACGCTGGGTGTAGCCACGGGTAGGTCTACATATATTTGGTAGACGAGGGAACCCTGCTGCACTCTTCACCCATTATGGACTTCTGGGACTTGAACCTCTGAGGCTTGGTGTTCTGACCATATGAGCCATTTTTACGTGTGTATTCAACCAGTGTGTGTGTTGTGAGGGGGAGGGGGAGGGGAGGTGGATGTGTGAAGCTGTGCACACTTACTTTGTGACATGATTGCATTGTTTTGTATCCAAACTTTGCAAGTTTGTGGTAACAGTTTTCTCTTTTCTGTCTGTCTCTCAGTTTCTGCATTTTTCCCTGTCAAGACCTGTTTACTTCCTTTCAGGGTGTAATGTCTTACACTTTTGAAGTTCGCGTTGCACTGTTACATTTTCCGTAACTACATTTCTGTTTAAGATATTACCAGAATCGCACGTTAAAAAGAACGTCTTACTTGCCTCAGTGAGCTGTTGAAAACACAGCTGATTTGTACGATGCACCCACTGTGATTGAATGTCCAGGCATTAGCATAGTACTACTATAATTCTACCTGGCAGTATGTTACCAAATGGCATTAAGGGAAGGGAGGTAACAGATAACTGATTTTGGAGGGCATACTGTACTTTCAATTCAAGATGGTGTCAACATGGATGTCGCACAAGTAATCAGAATGTGAATCTGTTGACTCTTCTGTGACAGTGATTTGGCTGAAAATTTTGTTAGTTTTTGAGGTTACGCAGTGCATTGTTAATTTGGGGATTGTCGTCAGCAATGGTAAGTTTTGTAGCATTGCTGATTTTGCAGCGCTGTGTTTTACTTTTAGGGGTCGTTTTTTTGGAACACAGATTTTTTTTTTGGTCTGTTTAAACTTTTAAACACGTTTTTAAACTTTACTCTGTGGTCTATGATGACTCTCAGTATGGTTGCCTGCAAGCACAGGATTTAGGAATGTATTTCGCTTAGCCCTCCAGCACTGGAAAATGTTCCCAGAGAACTCTTCCTAGTGTTTTAAAAACGTTCGTGCTGTTCTAGGACATGCAGCATCATTGCTGTTACTGCCAAACATAGCACCATTCTTTCACTGCTTGGCCTTGGTGTGAAGCCTCATTCAGGGAGGTTACGTACAAGCCAGTGCTTGATGCGTGGTGGAAAATCACCAACAGGCCTGAGCGGAAGGCGGGGGGCTGTGGAAACTGCAGTAGGTGTAAGTAAGTGTACGGTCAGTGGACAAAATGAAAAACTTTTGACTTGCCAGTCCATATCAATTCGTGTCATGTGTCTGGCCGATTGGTCTTAAGCTGTGCAGTTTGCGTTTAGGACAGTCGCAGTCTGCCTCTGGTATCATGTACCTAAGCTGACGTATAGTTTTCTGATTGACAAGGAGAGTGTAGCTGGGATGACCGGGAAAGACAACACAGACCATGGTGGTTTCTTGGCACCGGTTCCTTGCAGACATGCAATGCTGATCTAGACAAACAAAAACAGATCTGAATATCAAACAGGTAATTACAAACTTACACATTGTTTTTGTGCCAAGCCTTTGTACCTGTTGCAAAGGGTTGAGGGTGAAAGTGGCTGAACAGGCTGCATAAAAAACCCAGTGACCCCCAAAACTTTTGTCTTGCCTAGTTTCATCCTGCTGAATAGGGATTAAACCTTTTGAAGACAGAGTGTGGCTGGTTATATGGTGAAGTAATTAAAAAAAAAAAATGACTATATTCCATCCTCTCACTCACTGAAATGCATCTGGTGATCAGACATATTCTTGTGAGGGTGAATATGTCAGATGACCCCAAGAGACGTATTTAGCTGGTGAATTTTGGCAAACCCAACAGTCTTATGACACCATCTCACCACCATTCACTTGAACTGCTAACGCCATATCTTTGCTGGATTTGTTGTGGATAGCATTAACTGCCTGGGAAATCAAAAAAAAAGGAAGATATTAACCCTGCCAAAACAAGAGAGCATGGCTTGACTAGTCTTTTTAAAAGTCAGTTTAATAAAAAAAAAAGACTTCATATTGTACTTGCTCACATACTGCCATAAAGTATCAAAATGTATTATTGTTTCCTGGTGGAAATCACTGGTACAGCCATTGACAGTGATTTGCCAGGAAGGTTAAGAACAGGGGGTCATTTTATGCGGGCCTGTTCAATCTAGTTTGGGATCATGATGCCACACACCATAGCATGATTTCTTTTATAACAGGGTTGACTATCAAATTTCATGGCCTGGTGCTGTGTGCACTTACGTCATATGTGATTGAGGAAAATCGCAACATCACCAACCTTTGCATGGCAAAATAGTTCAGCTACAGGCATCTCACTGCAGGCATCCTATTGCAGACCACAAGTTTAAAACATGTTCTTTTCTTGCGTGTGTTATAGTGTTTGGTGGTGTCATGTGGGAAGTGGTGTGAGACACAGTATAGTGAGGGGGAGGTGAAGTGATTATGCAGACATTATGCCTCCTTCCAGCAGCAGTAGTGAGGAGGAGAGACCCTCATCTTGCAAGGCAGGACTCCGCCATGGACCAGAGTGAAGAGTCAGATGAGGAAGATGGAAGGTAGATGCAAGTCATGTCATCAGCCCCCCCCCCCCCCCCCCCCCCCCCCCTGTTCTGAATACTGGCTGCTAATCATAACACCCTCACAGTATGAAAGCTTACTAATCATAGGGTCACTTGTCTTGCTTTTACATACAGGTTGCTAACAAGTAAACCTGCTCTCTATCACAGAGTGAAATCTTACTAATCACAGGGTGATGTGTCTTGTTTTACGTACAGGTTGCTAACTATGATACCTTCAATATATCATGGTATGAAATCTTGCTGTTCACAGGGTGGGTGTGTCTTGTTCCACATACATGTTTCTAACTGTGAAAGTGTTTTGCCACAGAATGAAAGCTTACTAATCACAAGGTGATATGTCTTGTTTCACATGCATGTTTCTAACGGTGAAACTGTTTGCCACAGAATGAAATCTTACAAATCACAGGGTGATATGTCTTGTTCTGCGTACAGATGGCTGAACCTCTATATATCAAGGCATAAGATTCTTACTAATCACAGGGTGATATGTCTTCTGCATACAGATTGCTAAAACCTCTATATATCAAGGTTATAAGATCTTACTGATCCAGGGATACACAGGGTGATATCATAGGGTTTTCAACCAGAATGGAGCATCTGTGTGGTGTTACTGTTAGTTTTGAGAAAAATGGACTTGGGAGTTTTGGACCAGTAGTATTTTAGCTCTTTTATCTTTTGCAACTTCAGACGGATACAGATGTCTTGTACACATCTTTCTTAGTAGGTGAAGAGGATATAGATCTGTACAATGGGGTGTATGTGTGTAGCATAACATTCAGCTGAAATATGTGAGTGTCTGACGTACTGTTCCGGCGCCACCTACTCTGTCTGCCGGCCACTGGGAAAGCCAGACTGTTAAAGAGTACTCTGAGCTGTGACCCTGTCAACAGGGCTTGTGCCTTGGCAAAACAGCAGAAAATGAATCAGCTTGTATTCACACAGTTTTGCTTATCAACAGGCTAAGTCAGCATTCTAGCAGGTTTTGTCTTAATCAGTGACAGGGTATGCACCGACATTATCATTATGCCTTATAAAGTGACCTGTGGTTGTCCATACATATCCCAGGCTGAAACTCTCCTCATTGAGAGAGAAACAGGGTAGGCATAGCAGGATGCATTGGGAGGCAGTTAGGGGTGGATGGACCCGCGTACAGATTCTGGGCGTCAGTTGCTGTTGTCTGTGTGTGGAAACTAACAACAGTGGGTTTGTGTGGTAAATACAACCACTGTGGTGCTAGTGTGTGTTCTTGCATGCAACACCTTTCGTTTTAAAAAAAAAAAAAAGGGGTAGTACTGGTTGACGGTATTTTGTCAGAGGATCATCACCACCTTTGCTCTCTTTACCCGTCTTTCCATGTCTGACTTGCTGGGTTTGTCTACCTCTTCTTTCCATCCTGTCTTTTTTTCTCGTTGAAAAAAAAGGAGTAATCAGCTTTTTTTTTTTTTATTTGACTGTGCATGGAGAGTAGAGAGTGATTGTGCAAAGCTTTTTTCATTTCATACTTACCCGCTTACTATTGTTACATTCGTCTTTTTGTCTGCATACATGTCTGTCTTCTCACTGATATATCTTTTACAGGAAATCAGTTAAAAATAGACATACATTTAAACATGCACTCACTCACACATATACACTTGTACACAAACACACACACACACACACACACACACACACACACACACATGCACACACACACACACATATGCTTGCACCAAGAAAGCAAAGCTATCTTTCTTGTCTTTTTTTCTGCCCCAACAATATTTTATACAATAGAGCAGGCAAGAGAATTTCATGACAGTCAACTAAGCAAATAGACTGTAGATAATGGGAACAAAAGGTAAACTGGATTGAGGAGAAATTCTGTCAAAGCACAGCAGAAACCTAGTAGGTCATCTGGTTAATTGTCACCACTGGGGGGCAGGAGTTGGGTGTACCTCAGGGGAGCATCCTTTCTCCTGCCTTTTTCAGCATTAAGATCAATGACATTGTGAAATCGGTAAGCCAGGGCTCTGAGTCTTCTTTGTTCGTTGACGACTTCGTGCTGTACGCAGTTGGCTTCTTCTTACGCCAGCGTACAGCGGCGACTCAACTTTGTGTCAACAGGATTCAACACAGTGGGCCGAGGACAACGGGTTTTACCTTTTCACGTACAAAAAAACCCAGTCAATCCATTTTTTTCACAATTTTCGTCAATTTTTTTGCTGATCCTGAAATTCTTCTGGATAAGACCACCATTCCAGCTGTTAAGGAAGCGCGAAATTTCTGGGGTTATTTTTGATCAAAAACTGAACTTTCTCAGCCATATTAAAAACCTCAAAACTTCTTGCCAGAAAGCTCTGAATATTCTGCGGGTCGTAGCACACACTGACTGGGGGGCTGATAAGAAAACTTTGCTGCACCTCTACAGAGCCCTGGTCCGTTCCAAACTGGACTATGGTTGTGCTGTGTATGGCTCTGCAAGACTGTCCTACCTCAAACTCTTAGACCCTATCCACCATCAAGGGCTTCGTCTATGTCTTGGAGCATTCCGCACCACCCCTGTGTACAGCCTGTACGCAGAGGCAGGTGAACCCTCACTGTCCAACCGCAGGTTGAAACTATCTTTGAACTACTATATCAGACTGTTCTCTGAACCAGAAAACCCTGCCTATGACTGTGTCTTTGACCCTCAGTTCCAAAACAAATTCGAAAACAACCCTACCTGTATTCCGTCGTTTGGCCTTCGTATGCAGCCTCACGCACGGAATGCAGGTCTAGACCTAGGAGTTGTGTCTGATTTTTCCAAGTTTCCAGATGAGCCTCCGTGGACCTTTTTTCACACCAGACATTCATTGTGATCTTGCAGCTTTTCGCAAAGAGTCCACCAGCTCTCTGGCATACAAGGCGTTGTATGCTGAGCTGAGTTCAAAACTCCCATCCTATCAGAAAATTTTCACTGACGGTTCCAAGTCTGAAGATGGAGTGGCCTGTGCAGCCTACTGCCCTGGTGCTCCTTCTCAAATACTGTTAGAACATATTCCTTCAGACGCTTCTGCCTACTACTCTGCTGAACTTACAGCTCTGGTTCTGGCACTAAGAATAATCTCACAGTCTCCAAAGAGGGACTTTCTGGTTTTGTTGGATTCGCTGTCGGCTTTGGAGGCCATATCTGGCCGCAACCTTCAGCACCCCGAACTTTTACACTTTTTTGACCTTTTTACCAAGTTGACAGCGGAGGGTTACAACATTCTTCTGGCTTGGGTTCCCGGTCATGTTGGCATCGGAGGGAACGAAATGGTGGATCGTTTGGCCAAGAATGCCACAAGAGAGAAACTGTCAAACACACCTATCCCCTGCTCGGATCTGAAACCCAAAATTAACGATTATGTAAAAGACCTCTGGCCGGAGGATTGGAATACACAGACGGATAACAAACTCTTTCAGATCCGTCCAAACCTAAAGGAGTTCCTCCCATCTTCGTCTGGTGGTCGTAAAGAAGAAACAGTTCTGTGCCGGCTGCACACCGGCCATTCGTATTGTACCCATTCCTACCTTTTAAAGAGTGAAGAAGTTCCTTGGTGCATTCCGTGTCATGTGCCACTCACAATGAAACATATTCTTTTAGAGTGTTGGGATTTGCACGATGTGAGACACAAACATTTTACAGCAGATTCCATGAAAACCTTGTTCAGGGATGTTCCGCCTGACGCGATCTTTGAGTTCTTGAAAGAGGTTAACATTTTTCATCGGATCTGAGATTTTACAGTGGAAAGATTTAACAAAGTTTTGGATGAGATTTTAGACAATGTCTTTTAAAGAACTGTGTGGATGAATGACCCTGTGAGTTGATTTTAACGTGGTGACAGCCCTGATATGGCCCTTTGCGGTCGGCTGGGCTATAAGCAACATTATCTTATCTTATCGTCACCACTGGGATGTTGGGCTATTCCATTTGAGATAACTCCCCTCTCATTCTGGAAGTTCTGTGCTAGTAACTTCCCCTTTTCTGTGACTCTTTAATGCTCTCTCTCTTTGTTAAAAAGAAATGGTGTCCTTTACTCTTTTCTACTGTTTTTATGGATTTGTAGACTATTCTCCTGTGTTTTGTCTGGAAATGTGTTTGCACATTTTTTGTCTTTGTAGACAGTTTATAAGATGCCTGCTCTTTTTTTTTTCTTTCTTTTTTTTTTTGTGTGTTCTTTTTGTAACGTAGTATTTAGGGAATGAAAATTATTGATTTTGTCCAGAGTTGACTTAAACTGTCCATTCTTCAGCGTCTATTTGCCCATATGATTCTTTGAATATATATATATATATTTTTTTAATGTATTGCTTTTATGCTAGCCTCAAAATCTTTATTTTTTTATTTTAACTTGCCCTCTCCATCTGTTTATTTTTTTTTTTTTTTTCAATCTTTGGTTTATGTGTTTTCATTTTCAGCTACGGTATGCATGCATGTGAGTAATGTGTGCAAGCACTTTAAGTTGTACTTTTTGCACACGATGAAACAACATGAATACTGTCCATCCTAGTCTCATTAGATTTGAGGATGTCAGTGTACCCCCAAAATTTTGTAAATGATATTTTTTGGCAGCTTTGCCAAAAGAAAGTGTGAATACATTTCTATAATATAAATCTGTTATTGACAGTGGAAGGATCTGAATACATTTAGATGATATAAATCTATTATTGACAGGGGGAACGACCATGGTGCAAATTTCTGCCACTGTAGGATACAGTGTTGAACTGAAGCACACTGTGTGACGTATGCTTGACTGTTGACTCGCCCTTTGTGATAGTTCTTGAGTTCAGGTAGTTGTTCAGTCTGTCCTTAGCAATTCGAGAGTTACAATTTTACTTCCCTTCTGTTGTTGTTGTGTATTGCTTTTCTGGATGTAACTTTTTTTTTTTTTTTTTCATTTTTTTTTTCATGTGACCTTTTTCCATGTCTTTGAGTCTGACAGCCTTGAAGAGGTTCAGTGTGGCTGGCTGGGCTATTAGGATAATATAAACTATGAAATTGTCCAGTAACTTGTACATTTCTCAGATGAGACATTCAAAACAGTTTGTCCATGTTTACTGAAATAACAGGCCAAAGAGTGATTGCGAAAGTTCTCTTCAATGGCTTTTTTTTCTTTTAGCTGCCTAACCATCCAAGAGACAACCAGCTAACCAGTCTGGTGAAAGCAAGCCAGCCAGTAAAGTAGTCTGCCATTAACAGCAGAACTTCTTCCTGCCTACCAACCAGTGGTTCACTTTTTTGCTTGTTTTTTCTTACGTTGCTTGTTTTGTTTATTTGTTTTTATTCCAGCTTTCAGCAAATACTTTTAAAAATGTTATTGTACAGTTTAAAAAAAAAATTGGAAAAAAAACCTTGATTGAAAACTTCCCCAAAGTATTATTTGAAAACAGTTGCATTTTAGTTGGGTCAAATAAGTGAAGCAGATGTATAGAACTGGAATATTTTGAAAGCATACATACAGTAACTTGAGTAAGTAAACTGGCTTGAAAAGACATTCCTCCAAGCATCCTATTCTCCTCCTCCTCCACTTCTGCTCTCTCTTCTTCTTCTTCTTTTTTTTTTTTTTTTTTTTTTCCTTTTCAGCAGCAGTGGTTGTTTGGGAATGGAAGTAAGTAGTGATTGAGTGACGGAGTGGATGAATTAATGTATGAAGCTAACTGAAGGAATGACCTCACTGTGATAGAATTTCCACTGGAGAGGACAAGTTGTTCCTGACAACGGCCTGTAAACCTGCCACTCTCTCCACTAGTTTCCATAACGGGTAAACTTTTGCAATATTTTTTGTGCTATTTTCCTCTGTGTGTGTGTGTGTGTGTGTGTGTGTGTGTGTGTGTGTGTGCATACATGTAGATGTGTGTTTAGGTACCTCCTTTTCTGTTGCATTGGCCGTTGCAGAATGTGCATGTCTTTGAGCTTTATTTTGTTTTTACATCAGTTTACTGTTTGTTTCAGTGGTAAATTTTATTTTCAACTCTTCTGCATCACTAATGCAGTAAAAGAATTAAACTTATTTGAGTCTTGAAACCACTGATACTCGGTTTCTATTTTTGATCTTTGTCTTGTAAGTCTGATTGATGTCTTCTTTTTGTGAACATTTTCAAGTTTTTGCTTGTTTGTGTTGTTTTGTTACACACCGTACTGCATGTTACAGAGCAGTACTGGTTGATCCACATCTATTATGAAAAAAAAAAAGATGAATAAAGAAATCAAGGGGGAAAATGTCAGTTTTCTGATCTTCAAAAACAGGAATTGTGATTTTCCAAATGTACCAATCAGATACTTTCAATGAGTGCTTTTTCCGACATTTTACACACTCCATAGAATAAAGAAAGAAGTCATATATATTTTTGAAGTCTTTCTCGTCGCCTACCTTTAAAGTTGAGAAGTGATGTCATATGAATACACGTGTTTTTCTTTCTCTGTATGGCCAGCTATGATTCTTTGGATCGCCGCATGGACTAGTAGCCCGGGCCATATGAGCGATACAGGCAGCATGGAGCGAGCCAGTCCAGTGTCCCGACGATC
>JADBJO010001831.1:135000-175000 GCA_016801955.1 Conus betulinus
TTTGTTTTGTATTTCCACAGCAAAAAGAAACAGTACTTGCCTTAAAGAACAAATTGAGGGCTTCAGAGAATGAAGTTTTTGAAAAGTGTTCCCATGGACGCTTTTATGCCAAGTCTTTCATGCTGCCAGGGACCCATCACCAGTGGTGCGGTTCCTGGGTAGGCTTCGCCTGTGTCCAACAGTCTTCAAGGAGAACCAGACAGCAACAACAACTATCCCTCATTTGGAACTGTCCTGCAAGATACTTGTATTTATTGACAGTGTGATTCGTGATCTGTCTGCATGAATGTGAACGCTGTTTTTCCTCTGCTTCCTACAGAGGAGAGTGATGATTGGTCTTGTGTAGTAAGTGGGGTGATGTGCAACAAAGGAATGGGAGCGAAGTGAGTTGTGATGATTCACCCCATGCAATGGAACCTTCCGGCAAGAATCGTCCTGGTTAACCCTTTGACTGCTGTTTTATTGTGTTGCATTTCTATAACTACCAAATTACTTGTTTAGAGGGTGAAGCAAACATAAATTGATCTTTTAAAACTTGATAACTTTTTGTTTTGAAATCCTCTTCTCCCCCCCCCCCCCCCACACACACACACACACACACACACCTACCCTTGCTCACTCTTGAATGTAGGTGTAAAACACAGCAAGTTTTGTGTACAAATCTACTTTGCTATGTGCATAGCAGCGTGTTGTCAATATTTAAAACTGACCATTAACTACGTCACTTACTTGATTATGGAGAACCTGGAATCTGCCTGTAATTTTGACAGTGATTCTTCCTCTTCCAGCTGACCTCACACACTGCTACTGAAGTTTTAAACAAGTGCAGACACACTTACATATTCTACGTGGCTTTCTGAGCTGTCCTTTCTAATGCATTGGCACTAAATTGTGCGCAGTTGTATTGAACGAACAGTTGATATCAGTATCATTTTTGGTTGCTCTCAACATGAGCTCAGAAATCTTTTGAAACTTTTTAAGGGTCAGAATGAAGCCCTATGCAAATGGCAGCCACTTCTGTACAGTGGTTATCCTCAAACTGCGCACTTCAGTGCTCAAAGCTTCTCAAGGAATCCAGGAACAAGATAGAAGGTCATGTCAACAGGTAGTACAGCTGTAGCACCAGGTTAATGATTAGAAGAAAGAGAGATTTTCGAGTTGAAGGAAGTACCAGGTTTTCTAGAGTAAGGAAAGTTTCTAGCCATAGCACCACGTTAGTAATTGGAAGGAGAGAGAGTCTCTGTCTGTAGTATCAGTTGATTTTTCTTCTCTATTTTTTCATTTTTCTTTCCGTCCCTCCCCTCCTCCCCCATCCTCCTGTCTTTTTCAGCCTTTTTAAAGTTCAGTCACACATCATAACATGTCTGTATTTACCATTGGTGAATTTAACTGAAGTCTTGGAATTTGTAGCTCTGGTGTCAATGGGAGCTGTTATATGGGGTTGACCATTGCTAGGGCTGAATTTTTATTTGTAACTCCTGGCTAACTGTTGTAAAAAGAATTGTTTTCTAACTCTTGTACCAAGTTACCAAGTTAACTTTTTTTTAGGAAGAGACTTTTTAATTTGCAGTATTAGGCTGATTGCTTTAAGAAAGGAGAAGTGTTTCCTATCTGTACTACTGGGTAGCTATCGTTAAGAGAGAGACCTCGATCTGCCAGCCAATGTAAATAGTGCTTTCTGGGATCTCAGTTTCTTCCAGAAACATCTGGCTTTCACTCATCCCTTCCCTTGCTGACTGCTGTGAACCGTTCATGCAGTGGTATTTGGTAGGAACACATTTGTTTGGACTCAAACAGAAATTGGCAGCTCTGTGTAATGTGTATAGTGATGGGGACAGAAATGCAAAAGACAGCTTAGTCTCTATGGCCAGATGTGAAATAAAGAAGTCCGTATATTTTGCAACTACCTAAGTGATTTTGACTAAAAGTGTGTGTCAAGCCAGGGTTTTGACTGCAGTAATTGAGGTTGTGTGATGTGGGGGCTTGACGTGGTTACTGACTGACAGAGTCATGTAAACATGAGACTCAGCCTCCAGAGATAAAATCAGGAACATTGGTCTCTCTATACAATTGCTACACATGAACAAATTTAACATTGAGTCTTGCATCTTTTCGTGAATTTCAAACTGAAATTTGCAAATGAAGAGCCGCTATGAGCTTCAGAGGAACAAACTGTTCCTGTGTTGACCAAAAATTATGAAATCTTTTGATCTGCAATAGCTGCCATTGTAAACAATGTACATTAATTTTTTTTTTTTTTGCAGACGTCTTGCGTTTCTCAAATTTACTAGCTATGCCTTGCATGTTCTACGATGTTCAGAAGACGGAAGAAGCTTCCCTTGGCTGGTGTTTTACTTCACTGGCTGAAGCAGCAGAACGCTTTACTTTGTGGCATTTTGTGACCTTGACCATGAACCTGTTCTCGTCACATCACATTGAGGGGGAATCTACTCTAAAAGAGACTTGAAAGTGGAACATGTCAGAGTTTTTGAAGTTGAAAATTCAGTGTACCATTCAGGAAAAAAAAGTAGGTACAGGAGGTTAATTTTCTGCTCACATTAAATGTATTCTGGCCACTTCTTTTGATTGGGTATGGGTATTCCTGTTAACTTGAGCTGTTTATTTCTTTCCTCAGTACTCCCCATCCAGAGCCCTTAGATGTTTCTTTTTTTTTTTTTTTTTTTTTTTTTGCCTTTTTTTTTGGTCTTTGGTGGCTTTGTTTGCTATCCTTTCTTCAGTATTGCTGTTCAGTTATCAGCTTCTTGCCTGTATTGTTTTCCATGTTGCTCAAAAGGGGTTAACAGTGTATTATGTGTGTGTCTGCCTCATTGTGTGTGTGTGTGTGTGTGTGTGTGTGTGTGTGTGTGTGTTATGCAAAACATGATTACCTGTCTCAGCTGTGTGTTCATAGTCAATAGAGAAATCCCATCCATGAAAACAAATTATTGAGATGAAGTATTTATGTTAGCACTCATTACGCTGGCAGTATCCACATTTTTTTTCATGATGAAAAGATAATCTGTTGACAGGACGAGGTTCAATGAATCATTTAGAAATCTTTTGTCAGTATGTTATCTTCTCTTACACAGTAAGCTCCCTGTACTGAAATATCTCATTTTAACTCAAATATACTTTTGTAAGACTAGATTGTATCAGTATTTATAGATTGACTGGTTGGTGATTGATATCTAAAAAACCGAACAATCTTATGTGAGTGTTAAGAAGCAATCTGTGGTGGAGAAATAAGAATGACTTGGCTGGACCACTGACAGTAAAGGATTGGTATGATTTTGTGTGCTGTGTGATTTGCAAAAGCAATAATGATGATCCATCAGCAGTTTGAAGGATTATCCCCCATTTTGCTTATTTGTATGTACTTTTTTTACTGCCGTGTATTTCATGTCTGCCTTTTTGGTGTTACACACACCCTCCATTCCCGCTCTCTCCATTACAGATAACCACCACTGTTTTTTTTCCTTCTTCACAAGGACAGTGTGTAAGACCTAATTCCAGTTTTCTTTTCCTTCATGATATCTTTTGCTCTTCTTAGAGCAAGCATTTCCCAAGAAAAGAACTAGTTGCCTCTGCCATGGAAGTGATGTTTCCGCCAGTGTCTGTCTGTTGGTATGTTGTCTGCAAGGTTGCACAAAAAGTAGTGAATGAATTTCAAGGGAACTTGGTAGGTAGATGGAGTATGGCCTCAAGGCTAGCTTGTTAAGTTTTTGCATGGGTCTAGACTAAAGGGTTGATGACCCTGGTAAGGGTTGGCGCTGTCCTGAGCATGCTCCTAGTTCTAGTTGTGTTCAATCTTACATCGGAACAGTGGGAGAAAGGCTGAGGTGTGACAATGATACAAGGATCTCTATAGGGGAAACTCACCTCCTTGTCTGGAGCCAGGAGAAAAATTATAATTCAACAACTGGTGAAACTGAGGCTATCAGGTTTAAGTTCCAGTTCCTTATGTACCCCTCCAGAAAATGACCTGGCCCAGATTTCTCTTTCACTTCAGCATTTATAGTTAAAGCTTCCGGTGAAGACTTTCTGAATAGATTTCTGCTTCTTACAAGGTTGATTTTTCTGGAATGTTACTGTTTCAGCTAGTCTATACTAGATTAACTTCGTAAAGGTAGACACAGTGTCTAAAGACCTCACTTAAAACAAAAGTTTCAGATAAAGTTATTGAGGAGTTCCATTGTAAAGAAAAAAAAAAGAGAATAGAGAAAAGATAACCAGTGTCTTCTGCTTATAGGAGCTGTTGTTCCAGATACCCCTGTGTGATTCAGTCCTCCTGACCAAGAACTTTTTTTTTTTCTTTTTATATTTTTTAGTTCCAGAAAATCTTATCCACATGTCTCTTCTCTCCAGGGTAGCAAATTCGGCCTGTGCTGTTATCTGTTTGTTTTCTTTTGTGATGTGCTTGCTAGTGTTTGTAGTTACTATTGTTCTCTTTTTCTTTTGTTCTCAGGACGTCTTTGTCAGGGAGAGATTTCTTCAGATTTAGGGACTTTTTTAATATTTGCCTGGAAGTAGGGTAATCACACTGACCAAAAAGACACTTCTATCTGTGGTGCACATGTGTTGAGTAATGAGATGCAGCAGTTGAAGGGGACTGGGTAACCAGATCTTTTTTGGATGGTAGGCTAGCTTCTGTCTGTCCTGTGAGAATGGTGTGTGGTCAACTTTTGTCGTGTGTGGATGGTGTGGTCATCTTTTGTCTTATGTGGATGGTTATGGTCAACTTTTGTCATGTATGGGTGATGTGGTCAGCTTTTGTCATGTACGGATGGTGTGGTCAGCTTTTGTCTTATGTGGATGGTTATGGTCAAACTTTGTCATGTATGGGTGGTGTGGTCATCTTTTGCCCTGTATGGATAGTGTGGTGAGCTTTTGTCGTGTATGGGGTGGTGTGGTCATCTTTTGTTGTGTATGGATGGTGGTCATCTTTTGTCTTGCATGTGTGGTGTGGTCAGTTTTTTTTGTCTTGCATGGATGGTGTGGTCATCTTTTGTCCTGTATGGATGGTGTGGTCATCTTTGTGTGTGTGTGTGGATGGTGTGGTCATCTTTTGTCCTGTATGGATGGTGTACTGTAGTCATCTTTTGTCATGTGCGGATGGTGTGGTAATCTTTTGTCATGTATGAATGGTGTAGTCATCTTTTGTCGTGTATGGATGATGTGGTCATCTTTTGTCATGTATGGGTGGTGTGGTCATCTTTTGTCTTGTATGGATGGTGCGGTCATCTTTTGTCTTGTATGGATGGTGTGGTCATCTTTTGTCGTGTATGGTGGTGCGGTCATCTTTTGTCGTGTATGGATGGTGTGGTAATCTTTTGTCGTGTATAGATGGTGTGGTCATCTTTTGTCGTGTATGGATGGTGTGGTCATCTTTTGTCGTGTATGGATGGTGTGGTCAACTTTTCTCTTGTATGGATGGTGTTGTCAACTTTTGTCTTGTGTGGATGGTGTGGTCATCTTTTATCTTGTATGGATGGTGTGGTCATCTTTTGTATGGATGGTGTGGTCATCTTTTGTCTTATATGGATGGTGCATTCATCTTTTGTCGTGTGTGGATGGTGTGGTCATCTTTTGTATGGATGGTGTGGTCATCTTTCGTTGTGTATGGATTGTTTGGTCAGCTTTTGTCATATATAGATGATGTGGTCAGCTTTTGTCCCATGTTGACTTTTGTTCCATGTTGGTAGGGTGGTCAGCTTTGTTCCATGCTGATGGTGTAGTGAGCTGAAGCTGTGTAAGGATGTTTTGGTTAGCATTGACCCATGGAAATGGTATAGTTAGTTTTTGTCCCATGTGGATAGTGGGGTCATTTTTTGTCCTGTGGGAATGGTGTGGTCAGCTTTTAGTGTGGGGGATGACAGTGTCAGCTTTTGTCCCAGTTAGGTGGTGGGTTTTGTCCAATTGGGTGATGGGGTCAGCTTTTGTCTTATGTGGGCAGTAGGCTAGCTTTTCTCATATATATGGGTGATGGGTTGAGCTTTTGTCCCATGTGGGCGCTTTAATCAGCTTTTGTCCTGTGTGGGTGGTGTGTCATTTTTTCCCCTGGAGGTGGTGTGATAATTTTTTAATTCATATGGGTGAGGTAGTATGTATGTGTTCCATGTGGGTGAAGTGGTCGGCTTGTGTTCCAAGTGGGTGGATTGTGTAACCACTTTTTACTCCATGTTGACTTTTGTCCCATGTTGGCAGTGTGGTCAGCTTTCAGTCATTAATGGTAGTATAATCGGCTTTGTCCTATATGGAACTGGAAAGTGTGGTCAGAGTTTGTTCTATGTTGGTGGTATGCTCAGCTTGGGACTGTATGGTTGGTCAGGACGAATTCTGTCCAGTGTTTATGATCAGGCACATTCTTCTGACATTCTAGAGTGAGTGTTTTTGCCAAATAATGTTTCGTGTGAATGGGTTGTCCAGTTCTGCCCTGTACAGTACGTGTGGTTTAGTAAGAGTGTGTCCAGTGCTAGAGGTTGTGACCTGCTTCTGCTGATACTCCAGTCTAGTGGTTCAACCGCCTCTGTCCAGTGTCCATCGTATGATGCTTTTTTGTTTTGTGTGTGTGTGTGTGTTTGTTTTCCTATGCAGGTGGCAGTCTGTGCCTTTTGTGTGAGAACGTTACTACACCCATGGACATGCTCTGTGTTGAAGCTGGGGGATATTCTGAAGTCATTATATTTCACTTGACTGTGTCGTCGGATGGGCTTGCGCATGATGCTGATAGATTAAAGGAATGGTTTGAAACACGGACTTTGAAGTGTGGTTGGTGAATGATTGACACCTATGTGATGATGGGTTTATTTATATTTTATGTGTGGCCGTCTCGAGTTGACGGGTGAACTTCTAGCTGTAAGAACACCATGGAATGAGTATAAACTGTGTGATTGGACGTAACATGCAACTTTAAAACCATCTGAACTAAGTCATTCCAGTTGTATTTATGTATTTATTTATATGTTATGAAACTACAGTTACATTTTGACTTAGTTTGTATCTCAGATAGAGAATGTTTAGAGTTGGGTTTGGTAGTGTTGGGTTTGGTAGTGTATCTGGTAGTTTCTATGAGTTGGGATGTTTTGTCATTGATTTTTGTTTTTGTGTTATTTACATAGGAGAGGCTATGGAAAGAAGATAAAGGAGAAAATGATGTACATAGATGTTCACATGAATGCACCCATACACACACACACAACACACACACACACACACACACACACACACACACACACACACACACACACACACATATATATGTATATATATATACACATTAGAAGACTGCTTTTTTTTTATGTATGAGGATAGATATAGTTTGACAGAAAAATTCCACAGCAAAAATAGAAATAGGATCAGTATTATTTTCTTGTTATGGCTCTGGTTTTCCCTTTGTTTATTTGTTTTTTTTTTTTTTCCACATTTGATATTACTGATTTTGACTCAATTTATGTAGAAGAAAGGCAGTTTAAAGCGTTTGAGCTGAGAAAAGAAAGAGGGTTTGTGGTTTGAAAAGGGTGTTATGTAAGCGTTTGAGCAGAGAATGAAAGGTTTTGGTTTTAAAAAGAGTGTTATAGTAAGTGTTACTCATCTACATACATGCCTCTTTTGTACAATTGAAGTTTTCATGAACATATCAAAGTTTGGCTTTCATTGTTTGTACATATGTTGATGTGGCAATACTGTTCTCATACATTCTGTTTTCGATTATTCTCGATATTGTCTCATTTGCCTTACGTGTATTTGAAATCAAGTCTGCTCAAATATCATGACAGTGAATACTTTAAATGGAGTGTGCTATTGATCATTCCAGGTGGTAGTGCGCTGCATTGGGAAGCAGTATTTTCCCTGGTGTGTAGTTACTGTTTGCTGTGTGTATCCATGAAGCACTTTTGACTTCTATGTAGACTGCAATGTATTTGGGGCATTTTAGCTTTTTTGTCCTCCATCATACTTAAGTAACGGCTGCACCTTGTGTTGTCCCTGTTTGCCCTGTTCATTACCGCTTAAGAAATACCTTGATGTGAGCCGTGACTGTTGGAAGGTGAGGCTTCAAGCAATAAAGAAGACCCCCCCCCCTCCCCCCACCAAACAAATGGCAAAGGGAGATCAACTCTTGCTTAACAGTTACAGTTGTTTTATGCATTTCTTTTTAGACTACAAACACATTGATGTGCATGGTCCTTGATGAAGACTGGACGCATTTTGTAACAAGGCTGACACCAGAAAAATGTGTTTATATGTGTGAAATTGATTTGCAGTCTGTGTTTAAGTCATATGATAATTCATGTGTTGCAGGCCCCATATGCTTTATAATGTTTTTATATTTTTTTTCAGAAATGTCATTAATAAATGAAGAACTTAGTATTTTATCTGTTCTGTTTTTTGATGAAAATCCATACAACTAATTTAAGGTTCAGCCGTTGAAGACGTCACAAAAGTGATGTTACTGGATTTTTGTCTCCATTTGTCAAATATTGTTGACAGCCTTCTAACTCTGGTTGTTCAAATCCATTAAGACTAATGTTGTGTGTGTGTGTGTGTGTGTGTGTGTGTGTGTGTGTGTGTGTATGTGTGTGTGTGTGTGTGTGTGTGTGTGTGTGTGTGTTGTAAACAAGACTGTGTGTGGTGTGTTTTGGGATATCTCCCACGATGATGGGTCCCTGCTCTCCAGCCCGGGAAATAGAGTAATTTGCTGTGTGTGTTGTAGGGCTGCCCCCGGCCCAGGAGATGCAGTAGTTGATCTCTGTGCTTGTCTACCTATGACTTTTGTTTTTTTGCTTTTAACACTTCTGTTGACCACTTGATTCGATACATTTGTGTCATGTGTATATTTTGTACGTTATCGAGATATAGAAACACTTCTTTTTTTTTCTCCTCACTGTAACTGTTTGCCTAGTCTGATATTTGCTGGGGTGACCAAAAGAAGAAAAAATGTTTTTGTTTGTTTCCTGTTGTTACATTTTTGTGTGAATATTGTTGTGATGTTCGACTTGTCTCAGTGTCTAGTCTGATGCAGTGGAAAGGTTTATATTGACATATCCAAGAGTTTTAAGGACCACATATCCAAAGATCGCAGGCAGGATTGTTTTTTGCATTTTATACTCTGCCGTGTTCAG
The DNA here is from genome assembly GCA_016801955.1 of Conus betulinus. Lineage (NCBI taxonomy): Eukaryota > Metazoa > Mollusca > Gastropoda > Neogastropoda > Conidae > Conus > Conus betulinus. The sequence continues at coordinate 144,120 of JADBJO010001831.1, forward strand.
CAGACATGTGTGTTCAACTGGTTCACTGTACATTGCAAGGTTGTGTGATGGTGTGCAGAAGTTGTGTATTAACGGTTTGAAACAAGGCGTGCCTGCACCATGGAGCGTGCAATGTTAGAAAACCATGCCATGAAGATCGTGGACCACACTGAAAACAATGATTAAATGTATTTATTTTTGTGTAAATGTACATTTTTATGTTGAGACATGCTTGATCATCAAAGATGGATGTGCACTGAATTCTCATGTTTGTTTTTTGTTTTTGTTTCGGGGGGATAGACATGAGGGGGAAAACATACAAGGGAGATAAATCTCTTTGGAGAATTCTTAACTTGCACAGCAGAATGTTCCTGTTTAAGTGAAAAGTGCTGGAGTATCAGGGGCTATTTTCAAAGTTGCCTGTCCTCTGTTGTGATCTAAGAAGGGAGCCTTGCCCTCTCCCTTAAACAGGATTACTGATGTGCTAGTGTTGTTTTCCACAGATCAGAAGCTAGGGGGACATTGGCCTTGCAGAGGAATCCCACCCGCCAGAGATTGGTGGAGATATAGTTTCAGAGGGATGTTTAAAGCAGGTAGGAAAGTGCTGTCCTACAAAGCAGAGAACAGTCAAGTGTTCACAAAGATGAGGCATTTGTGGATACATGAACCGTCTGAAGTAGCAAATTGAAGTGTACTACATAAGTGCAAAACAAAGGAACAGAAATGGTGGAGTAGAAGAAGAAAGTGCTGCCAGAATCAAATACAGATATGCAGTGCCCAGCGATTTGAAGAAAATGTAATGATTAATACCCACAGTAAATCAGGGAGTTGATCCTCAGGAATGAATTTTAGAAAGCAACGGGGAGTGGAAATGGAAGGGATGTAATGATTTTCCACAGTGTAGCTCCCTTGAATAGGAGCTTTAAAAATGAATATTTACCTTTTTTTTTTCTTCTTCTCACTGTTGCTCATTTGATCAATCTTTCCAATACTGTAATGTATGATGTTTTACAGAGATTCGTTCATTTCAAGGCTTAAATGTTTAGTTAGGTCAAATCAGATTTTTATATTCATAATCAAGCAGAGAGACCTTTCTCTTTATTACTGACAGACATGGCATTCCTAATCCTTTCTCTGATCCGAGTTGTGAGTACAGTACAGGGCTCATTTTTGTGAGGTGGTGGTGAAAAATTGAGGAATACCTGATCAGCTGTTAGAATATCAAATATTGTGTATGTAAATAGTTATTTACTGTTGTCTTTTCTTGTGTGTGGGACAAGACTTCATTTCCCTTGGCATTGACAGCCTTGAAAAGGCCTCATGTTGTCAGCTGGGCTATGGTAGTAAGACAAGGACTTTGTCTGTTGAGACTGACTGATGCTTATTTACAATGTGTAATATGGATGCCAGGCAGGATGTGCGTTGGCTTTGATTGCGTTGGCTTTGATTGTACAGAGCACAGTGATGATTGAGATGGCAATATTTTTCACCCTTGGTTTGTGATATATTTGTGTGTCTTGGCCATTAGTCTTTTTATCCAAGTGTTATGCATTGTGGCAGGGTCCTTGCTTTGTATATTTTTGTTGTTTGTTTTATCTGTGCATAAATGTTGCACAATAGACTTGTTTTGGAAAAAAAACAAAATCAGGGGAAGATGTCTGTATTTCTGCTGCAGACAGAGTTACCTTTTCTCAAAATATGGGTCAAGCAAATTGATTTAAAGAGACAAATATTTGATCTAGAGTGCATGCCAGAATAATGATCAGGATATGCGTTGTCTGCATTACAGGCACACAATTTCACACACCCATATTTTGGCATTTCTGTCTCCGGTTGAACGGTTTAAACTGACTGATGGGGGGCGAAATGGCTTTGGGCGTGACCACCAGCAGCATCTGACACTCTTGCTGAACATGAGTGTTAAACACAAATTACCTCCCTTGCTGATCCTTGGCATTTTGTATTGAAAGCAGTTTTGTTTACCGTGACAGATCTTTGTGTGTTTGTGTGCATGTTCTTTCTTTTTTTTTTTTTTTTTAACCAGGTAAGTGTTGTGTTATTACATTTGGTATTGAAGTACTACATGGTTGTGATGACTGTGGGTAAAGTATGACCCTTCAGTTGCCAAAAGACAGCATGGCTGTATGGAGGACATGCAGTGGGATAATAGAATGAAACTGGAAACTTGTTATTGATAGCCAGGGGGGGTGAAAGTGGAGGCTCTACTGTCATCGACAGCCAGTGGCTGAAAGTGGAGGCTCTACTGTCATTGACAGCCAATGGGTGAAAGAGGAGGCTCTACTGTTATTGACAGCCAATGGGTGAAAGTGGAGGCTCTAGGCTTTTCAAAGTTGGTGCACATATTCAGTGCCAGGTGAAAAATCAAAGGGTCTCAGACTTGGGTTTTTTGGTCAGAGCCACTCGGGTAAGGTGATGCCAGCTGGGTTTTGGTCAGAGACGATTATTAGGATATGGTGTCAGAGTTGGGTTTTTGCTCAGAGCCAGTCATGTAAGATGGCATCAGTTGGGGATGTTGGGTAGAGCCAATCAGGTAAGTTGGTGTCGTTTGGATTTTTGGTCAGAGCCAATCGTTCGGTGAAGATCTCAGAGTTGGGGTTTTGGCCAGAGCTGATTGGATAAGATGGTGTCAGAGTTGAGTTTCTGGTAAGGGGCAGTTAGGTAAGGTGGTGTCAGAGTTGAGTTTCTGGTAAGGGGCAGTTAGGTAAGGTGGTGTCAAGGGTTTTTTTTGGTTTTTGTCACAGTCAGTCAGTCAGATAATGTGCTGTCAGTTTTTTTTTTTTTTTTTTTATAAATCAAGATTCAAGTCAGTTAAGGTGGTGACAGAGCCGTTTGTTCTAGTTATTGTATTTTTTTTTTGTAGTCAGAGCCAGTTGGGTAAGGCGATATCCAATGGGTGAAGAGAGGAGGCTCTACTGTCAGAGCTTTTTTTCTTTTTTTGTGTGTGTAAAATCATGGCCAGTCAGGCAAGGAGTATAACGAGGTGGGATTTTTGTCTGAGGCAAAGTGGTCAATTTTTTTTTTTTTTTTTTCCTTTGTGTTTGTCAGGGCTAACCCATGAGTGCATGTATGTCATTTTTTTTGGGGGGGGGGGGGGGAGTGGGAGAGGGGGGGGGGGGGGGGGCAGCATTTTTGGCGCCTGCATGCAAATGAGCTGCCACAGGCTTTTGTGTGCATGCCAGGATCAAGCTGTCACAAAGATAGGTGAATAAAAGGCTAATTGATATTAGTGTAAGGGAAAGTGATATCACTAATTTAAACTGGTGGATATTTGAGTGTGAGAAAGGTGGACCAATCGTCGAATTAATGCTTGTGTGTGAAGTTTTGTTCTTTTGCTTGCAAAGATCTAAAAAGGCTATAAACCTTATTATATTCAAGTAGTCTAATATGTTGTATTCAAGCACAGTGGTATAGTATGATTTGTGCGTGTACATTTCAGTGCTTTTTTGTGGTAAACATCTGGTTGATGAAGGTGTACATCCAGTTGATAGTAGACCTGCCTATGTGCACCTCCCCCCACACCCTAATCCTCTTCCCTTTCTCATATATCCATGAGATCAGGCAAGGAGGCAACAGGGTCCGGAATTTTTCACTCCCAGGCAGTGTGGACAGAGTCTGGTGAAAAACACATGACAGTGATAACTGAATAACTTAAAGTGATCTCACAAATGCAAGTGGAAACAAATGGTTTCATTGTCCTGGGAAATCTGAAACTGCGCATGTTTACTGTTGAATGTGGATAAATGAATGGCAGGTGGTCTGTGAGCACAGAATTTGAGTTTATGCTATTTGAATGGTATATTACTTAACGGAAAAATCAGACTACCTTTTTACATTGCGTCTTGGCTGTTTTGAGTTGCACACGATTTTTTGACAGCTGAGAGGTAGAGATCAGACATCTTGGCCTATGTCCAGTTCGAAGAATTGGACTCTGATTGTGCTTGTTTTATAGCAGTTTTTAAGATTACAGCTGTGGTTTTTTTTTTATCCTTTTTCTTTTTTTTTTTCAAAAGAGCAATGAGGAAGTTGCTTCAGAAATGTTATAAAGAGTTATCAAAGGGGGGCAAGCCAATATCTTTACTGAACTCCACAACATTGTGAAATACTTCATTGCAGAAGGGCTCCATGTTAGATATATTACTTCAAAAAACTAGCATTAAAGGGTTAAATCAGATCGCTTTGTGTGAGGGCTCTTGATTATTGAAATGTGTATTGGCACCAAAAGGTTGAATCAGATTGCTTCCACAGGATTCTGTGTTATACCACATTCCAGAACACAATTTCCAAAGGGGGTAATCAGATTGCTTTGTAGAAGGACTCTATGTTTATGAGAATACCATACTCCATAATACTGACACCAGAGGGGTTAATCAGGTTGCTTTTCAGAAGCGCGCAAGCCCCAAGGCCTTCGGTGAATGCTCCATCCACCAGGGTGTGAAAGTAGCGGCTGACTAGCGAAACAGCAGGGACACAGACATGGCTTTGGTGTCTGAATAGGAATGGGCTGGTGTCGGATTCCACCATTCTGTAGATGTCTGTGACTCGCAAGCTTTCTCAGTGCTTTCTCTTTGCATAATCAGCATGTTTGTATTCAGCGCTATTTCTCTGTCCGGGGAAATGTAGATGCAGACTTCATTTCACGCAGTGCTTTTTTGTCTGGTTTAACAAAATAAAGGATTGATTTCAGTGAGTACTTTTGTTTGGTTTAACAGAAAGAAATGCATTGTACGAGAACTGACAGACAGTAATGAGAGGAACTGGAATCGACAGCTGGTGGTTTACAATTTCAGAAATTCTCACTGTTGTTGTATGCACGTGTTTTGCTTTTCTTTTTCCAACGCATGCTTCCTGGCTTGGTTTAATGTCACAGGTTGTGAACATGTATGCCTGATGCCGCAAAGCCTGACTCATCATTTTATTTTTTGGAAGGTCATGAAGAAGTTGGCCGCTGTAACTGGAACCAGCTTGGAGGTGCTTAGATACATGTACAGAAATGTACCCTTTTCTCCTTTGGTGATGTTTTGCTAATGTAAATGTTTGGGTATTGCACCGAGGACATTTCAAGAATGCATAGTGTGCAAGACAGACATCTGTTTTTCCTGGGGTTTGATTTTTTTTCTTTTAATTTGTCTCAAAGTTTTTTTTTTCTTTTATATTAAATCATCTTTATTCACAATATGTCTGGATACTTTACAACTTCCATAAGTGTGTGTGTGTGTGTGTGTGTGTGTGTGTGTGTGTGTTTGAATATTTTCCTTCGCTTCTTTTATGTAAGTTGGTCAAACACAAGCTAAGAGAAAAAGGTGAAAAAAAAAAATCCTGTGTTGCATCAGCAAATTTGTTTCTTTTTAACCACGTGAATTGCTTGAAACATGTTTTAAGTCCAGAGTTAACAGTACAGGAAATTAAGAGTTAACAGTACAGGAAACTAAGAGAGTTAACAGTACAGGAAATTAAAAGTTTACAGTATAGGAAATCAAGCCCCACTCCTCCTGCCAAATGATTTCTGTTGACTTGACCTACATTCTTATTTCTGTATGTCATCAGTGCTCCAGCTTAAGACGCTGTGACTTTCAAACAGCATGATTGTGTTGTGGCTTTCCTTCTTTCCTCAGGATTCTTTGGTGAAGGAAAATAGTCTGCAGGCTGTAGGTGCATGGGCTGTTCGTTCACTGCAGTTGGTGGCAATGAATAGCAACCATTTTAAAGAGTCGTCCCAGGGGGAGATGGCCTTGCTTATGCCCCTAGTGGAGATGTCAGGAACTCTGCCAGTATGTGTTGTATCCCCTTCTGTAAATTGTGCGCCGGCAATTTCCTTATTTGTCTTTTTTTTGTTTTTTTTTTTTTTTTTTTACTCTGCCTCCCGAATTTTTATCTGTCTGTATCGTCTTCCTTTGTTTTACTTTCATTTTGTCTGCCTTTGTAGCCCGTTCAGCCATCTTTGTTCTAGAGGGTCTTTGCACTTTACACTTATATATTTGGGGGGGGGGGTTGTAATTTGGCAATGAGATTGTGATACACACAAACGCCTTTTTTTTTTTTAAGAGTGGACAACTAGCTGTCAATGACTGCAGTATCTATTCACTATTCACCTATGTTCATGGCAGTTTTATGCTTTGGGGAAAGGGGTGGGGGTTGTGTTTATTATTCTTATGAAAATCGTACTTGAAAATTCAAACGGCTTGATGATGCCGTCGACAGGGCTGAAGTTTTCTGCCTTGAGGATGTCAGTAATTTGGCTCTCGTTTTGTCATTCATTGAACATATTGTCAGATAGCTCTGTTATGTGTGTGTGTGGCTTTTTATGGAAAGGATTTTTTTTTTTTTTTAAGAAAATATGGCAATAACCTTGAAAGGGCCTTGTATAGTCTGCTAGGTTGTAATAATGTGAAACGTCTTGATTTGAGACAACAGAAAGGACCGTGTGTTGACAACTGATACATGGACAACAGAAAGTGCTATAGTGATTTTCTTTCGCTTAATTTGGTCCAACAGCCAGGGGAAAGAAGTCTCTCGCTCAAAGTGTAGCCATTGGTATGTTTTGTCCATCTGGCAGTGCCTTACTGACCATTCCATTTTTGGTGGTGCGAGATCTGTAGGCAGTTTTTGTCTGGGTAAATTGTATTCTGTCATTTATGACCATTTCGTCGTCTGTCTTGGTTGGTGGATGATTGGGCTTTTTTTCTCCATTTTGTGTGCTTGTCATAGCAACCTCATAAATCCAAGAAATATGCTTTTTCTGTGTCTTTTGTATTGTGTTTGTCAAGTATGGAAAATTGTTCTGATGAATGGGAGCAGTGTGAAGGCGACAGCTTGCAGTTAGAGTGGTGGTAATGGTGTTTGGCGATGTGGTGTCTATGTATTAACCAGAAAGAACAAGGCACACCTGCACACACACATCTCACACACACATATGATTAGGCAGACCCCCAAAGCCTGAAAGTAAATTGCAATCAGTTCCAAGCGGCAGTAAAGGTGATTTCATTAGTTCAAAAAGACATCTCCTTCTGCCACTGTTTATCCTTTTACAAATGGAGAAGCCCCACGCAATCAATTTAATGTTGTTTTTTTTTTTTAATGATGGCCGACAGTCAGACATGCTCGCACACACCGGTAAACACTGTATCCATTTTCTGCTTTATTGGAAAGTGGCAAATGGAGATCACACTGCCTAAGACCTTTCTGGAAAAATACAAACAAAAATTAAGAAGAGAGATGGACTAACATAAACAAACAAAGACAACTTAAATAATTGATTTTCTTCGTGAAAGCTTTATAAACACATCAACACAACTTGTTAAAACAAGACAAAATTCCTAGCGCATTTTGTATGCTTCGTGGCAATATGTTCCCTGGAGAATTAAAATATCTGTGTAATGCATGTAGTAAACTAGCCATAATTAAATCTGTGTACAAGGTTTGATATGACAGAGATTGGGAATGGTGGGGACACGGGATTTGAAGGAAGGGGAGTCGAGTTGGAGCGAGGAAGTCATGTTCTGGTGAGCTTTTGTTTAAGGTTGGATACTAGAAAGATCGGGAATAGAGGCACAGGATTTGATGGAAGGGGAGTCGAGTTGAGGTGAGGATGTGATGTGTTTTGGTGAGCACTGAGGTTGGATACGAGAAAGATCAGGAATAGAGGCATACGATTTGATGGAAAGGGGGTTTGGGTAGGATGAAGAAGGCATGCATGTGATCTTGTGTTAAAGGTTTGATATGACAAAGACTGGGATGGAAGAATAGGTTTTGGAGGAGAGGGACTGTGGATGGGGTGAGGAAGGCATTTTGAAGAGATGAAGATTTATTGCAAGGACCAATGTGTATCACGTGTGTGTGTGTGTGTGTGTGTGTGTGTTGAAAGAGACAGAGAGAGAGAAATCGTGATCTTGATGAGGAAAGGAAGTCAACAGTGTGTTATAACTATATTAAATGGCATACTGATAGAAAAGAAATTCTCACCAATGTTATTACTACACGGTGACTGCTGGCCGCTTGGCACATCAAAGTACACAATTTCAGTTGTTGGAAGAGCGATCCACTTACTGACATCCGAAAATAATCTCAAGTACACAAATAGAAAAATCCCTTCACAGTGACTTTCGACAATAATTATAGCTCAATAATTTTGACCAAAAAACAGTTACAAGCACCCTGTATTAAGAATGTGCACACATACAACTTGTAACTATAGTTTTCCCATTGATCATAACATAGTTTCCATTGCACTAGGCCACCATTTGCAGACAGGTATATGATATGATGGTAACGTGAAAATGGACACGCGCGACAGAGGAAGAAAGCAATGAAACCTGTGCAATATACTACTTAGGACAATCTGGTTGTGACAGCTCCCTTCGAAAGTTCGTGCCTCCAGACCATGACGGCTATTCTCTTGGGCATGGTTTTCTCAGGTCAAGAGTGTACACAGCATCCTCACATCTCATCTACCCATGGGCGCCATGATCACGCATGGTTCCACGGCATAGTTTACCTGGGACGTTCATTTTGCATTGCATATCACGCTCAGAATCTAGGGAAAAAAAGAAAAACCGGACATCTTTGCAGGTGAAGTGTGCAAACATAATTTTTAACCTGAGATCATTTTCCTCCTCAATGTGTTGGTCACTGTTTGTGTGTGTGTGTGTGTGTGTATGTGTGTGTGTGCGCGCGCATGCATGCGCAAACGGGATATGGGTTGGCCATTGTTTTGATGATGTGTGAGTGCGCGCGTGTGAGGGATATAGCTTGTTCAGTGTTTGGTGCTGTTTGTATGATGTGTACTTGTGTGCATGCATGCACAGGGAAATGGTTTTGTTTCCTGTTTTGTGCGCTTCTACTTCATGTAACTTGTGGGTAAGAGAGAGTATGTATGTTTGTGTGATGGCTAACTCCTCAAAGCAAATGTTCCAAAATTTCTGACAGACAAAAAGTCATAGGATGGAACACACACAAAAAAAAAAAAAAAAAGAAAAGAAAAAAAAGCACTGTTGACGACTCCTGAAAGTACTCCACTTGAATCAAGAGCAGAAAGAAGCCGGAGCAGCAAACGATGAATGTTATTAAACCCAACACACACAGCCTGCCCAGGCAAACAAGGTACTGTAGTACAACCAAGGTGATAGTGTGGTGACGGTGGCTTGGTGATGTCTCCTTGCTTCAAATGCCCAGCGCCACTTCTTTCTGACGGTGGCCAGCTTTTTCTGCACATCCCACGTAGAATTCATCACACAAGAATGCTTGCAATGACCAGGAAGTCCACACCTGCTGAAATAATGCAAAGTTCTACCCCCCCCCCCCCCCCCCCCCCCACCACCCACTCCCCCCCCCGCTACCCCCCCCTGCCTGAGGTTACGTTGTCTGAGATGTGATGAAAACTGTTGACGGTTTCCTCGGCTGTGTCAAATAGGCTCGCAAAGAAGCAGTGCGAAACTGTATTTCTATTTCCTTTCTTGTATCTTCAGTTCTAACAGTCACCTGACACTGCGAGCGAGGATGGTAAGTGCGCGCGTGCGTGCTGTGTGTGTGTGTGTGTGTGTGTGTGTGTGTGTGTGTGTGTGTGTATACACACCTGTGTGTACATGTGTGTATATGCATGTAAGCAAGCATGCAAAGAATTATGTTGAGTATGTGTGTGCGCATGATCATATCCCATTCCTGGACTCCATCCCGTAGGATATATCCACACTGTATAAACATTTGTTTGCAAACAACGGATTTCACGTTGTTAATTCGTATCTCAAATGACTCTCTCTCTCTCTCTCTCTCTCTCTCTCTCTCTCTCTGTGTGTGTGCATGTGTGTGTGTGTGTGTGTGTGAGCGAGAGAGAGAGAGAGAGAGAGAGAGAGAGTCCATGCACTTCTGCTCATTTGATCCATCGATTGCAATAGTGTCTTGAAACTGAAAAAGTTAGCTCTTTCTCTTTAAAGTGAAGAAAGTACAAATAAATTGGTTAGATGGATTGAGAAGTGTTAGTCAAATTTAACCTTCATCGTACAATGCCTGAAATTCTGCGTGCCAGACTTCCTGGGTCCTGAGGGGTCCACGCTTTTCGTATACAAATAGTCCTTGCCGGGCACCGTGAGTCTGCAGAGACCCACACTTTATATGATAGAATGGAGCCTTGCCGTCGTTTTGTTTTTTTGTTGACAAAGAGAAACCGAAATTATTGGTACAGATGCGAGCCACACTTAGTTGACAAAGTCAAAGGATTCTGTGAAGGTTAAAAAAAAAAAACAAAACAAACAAACAACAGCAGCAAAAGAACCGGACTCCATTATCAAGCGAAATCATGACTGTGACGGTCTGCGGGTCATTTAATACCCACGACTGACGGCGAAGGTCCACAGTGATAAATGGAAAATACTTCAAGTTGCCAGCAATGACCTCGTAATGCTTTTGGTAGTAAGTCTGTTGACCTGGAATATAATCAGTTCGAGAACGATACGGGAATTTCATTGCACAAGAAAAGAAAAGAAGGAAAACAAAACAAAACAAAAACAAAAAAACCCACCACCAACACTTTCGCGCATCACATTAGCGCTTGTCGTTAAAAAGGCAAAACGAAAAAGGTGACATGATCACTCATCTGAGCAGGTCAAAAATAAAGACAGAATGAATGGTTCTGTTATCCAAATCATCAGTTAGGCCAATCCTACGATTATGGAAATGTTGAATAGTCCCCGTATCTTAGAAAACATACAAACTGAAAACGTGCAGAGAAGCTTCACCGGGCAGATGACAAGAATGAAAAAAAAAAGTGACTGACGAGGAGGGACTGAAGAGTCAGCAGAACTTCCATAGCTAGAGTTTTGTAGATAAAGGTGATGATCGATGATAGATGATCGAGAGATTTAGTCTGCATGGACAATAGTTGTGATGAAAACACTGTGCAAAATCTGTTCACATTACTGAATGACAATACACATACTAGGGAGCACCTACTGAAATTGACGAAACCTTTCACCAAAATTAAACCTTCTCGCACAGTTTCGTAACTAACAGAGCTACAAACTTGTGGAACAGTTAGTCTTATCATATTGCCGCCGCAGGAACACTTAATCTTTTTCAAAAAATCATTAGATAGATGGACGGATTATAGCTTCCGGACAAATGTTTCTGTTTGAAACTTGGCTGTTACACTAGTAATTGTGTAAATACATACCTGGGTAAGATAACATATGATCCTTGAATAGTCCTACAAAATGTTGATAAAGTCTACAGCTCGAATGATGATGGTGACACCCGGAGGCGCACCCGACGTGGAAAGTTCGCGTCTAAACGATGACACTGTCATGGACAAGATATTGTCAGGTAAAGTTTGGTAACATTTTACGGATTAACTCTTAGCAGCCAGAAACTACCGAATATACAAGAAACAAAACAGAGAAATCTTATTTGGAATAGGCAAGCATCGGATTAGTTGACAGAATTTTTTTTCACGATGTCATCTCTCTGCTGCAACTGAAGTTTAAAAAAAGGGCGCTAAAGAAGCTAATTATATGTGTTTATGTGTGTGTCTGAGTGAGTGAGTGTGCGTGGAAGAAAGAGAGTCTCAGCTTTACCAACACACACACACAAAAACAAAACACACACACACACACACACACACGCGCGCGCGCGCACGCACGCACGCACGCACACACACACACACACACGCACACACACACATCACGCACACACACACACACACACACACATGGACTTTAAGCTTACCTTTGCCTGCTATCGGTTACCGCCCGAACCTGTTCAGAAATGCAAACGAAACTATACAATGCAATACAAAGTGCACACACACACACACACACACACACACACACACACACACACACACACACACACACACTCACTCACACACATATACGCGCGCGCGCGCGCGCTCGCACACACACACACACACACACGCACGCACGCACGCACGCACGCACGCACGCACGCACGCACACACACACACACACACACACACACACGTACTTGCGTCAACAAACACTCATCGTATTGGTTTGACAGCTACAGTGCATGCTCTAGGTGGAAGCTAGCCAGTGGATGAATTATACGCTCACTGCATAACAGGCATGTTTCACGTGAGAAAGAAGCATAACAGACTTCCCAACATAAGGTTACGGACGCAGACATACAATGTGGAATTTTTCAGGGTCACAGTCTATAGGTGATTCAATATGGAGTTCACCAGGGTCAGTGTCTACAGGCGATTCAGTATGGAGTTCTCCAGGGGGTCAGTGACTACAGGTGATTCAATATGGAGTTCTCCAGGGTCAGTGTCTACAGGTGATTCCATATGGAGTTCTCCAGGGTCAGTGTCTACAGGTGATTCAATATGGAGTTCACCAGGTCAGTGTCTACAAGTGATTCAACATAGAGTTCTCCAGGGTCAGTGTCTACAGGTGATTCATTATGGAGTTCACCAGAGTCAGTGTCTACAGGTGATTCAATATGGGGTTCTCCAGGGTCAGTGTCTACAGGTGATTCAATATGGAGTTCTCCAGAGTCAGTGTCTACAGGTGATTCAATATGGGAGTTCATCAGGGTCAGTGTCTACAAGTGATTCAACATAGATTCATTTTCCAGGGTCAGTGTCTACAGGTGATTCATTATGGGGTTCTTCAGAGTCAGTGTCTACAGGTGATTCAATATGGGGTTCTCCAGGGTCAGTGTCTACAGGTGATTCAATATGGAGTTCTCCAGAGTCAGTGTCTACAGGTGATTCAATATGGAGTTCACCAGGGTCAGTGTCTACAGGTGATTCAATATGGGGTTCTCCAGGGTCAGTGTCTTCAGGTGATTCAATATGGGGTTCTCCAGGGTCAGTGTCTACAGGTGATTCATCTTGAAGTTCTCCTGGGTCACTGTTTACAGGTGATTCAATATGGAGTTCTCTAAGGTCACAGTCTATAGGTGATTCAATATGAAGTTCTCCGGGGTCAGAGTCTACAGGTAACTCGACGTGGAATCATCCAGTGTCGATGTCTACAGGCTCTTCAGTGTGGAGCTCCTCAAGGTCGTTGTCCACAGGAATGTGGAATTGTTTTGGTTAAGAAATGACGAAACGTAATGAAGAACGTTCGACATCATGCCATGACTGGAAACGGTCACACACACACACACACACACACACACACACACACACACACACACACACACACACGCACACACACACGCACACGCACGCACGCATGCACACACACACACACACACACACACACACACACACACACACACACACACACACACACACACACTTGTCGGAATGGCCAGGGAGTTTCACTTACAAATGGAAGCGTACAAGGGGTTTACCTCACCTCTCTTCTCCTTTAGTTTCTATTCATATTTAACAATGTACTGAAAATGACAGAACCAATTAAGCATCACTTTTACTTCAGGTCAAGGTAGTGGAAATTAAACATGAATGCTTACACTGCTATGCACAACGTGAATATGCTGGTAGAGTTGCTTAAACTGAATATGATGGCAAGTCGTGCTCAAAACTGTTCCTAAGGACAATGATAAAAGCTGCACTCAAGTTCTTGTGGTTCTTGCTATGCGAAGCACCGGCTGCCACTGTGATTCTATAATGGATGTTTCAAAACTTGCAAGCGCGACAAAGATGATCAATAATTTCAGTTTGCTTCAATGTCTATACCGATGACAATATCTTGGACTGACATACATGTGATTGGAAATCTTAAAATCGGTTTAAGCGAAGGTTGGTATTCAAAGAACGGACGATCGAAGACTTCCTATGCAGTTTTTTTTTTATTGTAGACTTTAGTCTGGACGACAACTCAAAAGCTTTCTAAAACTGCAGAAATCGCTCGTTGTTTGTTGTTGCTGTTGTTGTTTTAAGATAACAAATTCATCCATAAACTGCTGGCATTGCACGCACGTGCAAATAGGCGCACACGCACTCGATCACACACACACACACACACACACACACACACACACACACACACACCCATGCACGCACGCACGCACGCACGCACGCAAGCACACAAGCACATACACGCACAAACACACACATATGCATGCACACGCGCACGCACTCACACACGCACCCTCAAACAGACGTTTTATTTTTCTCTGTCCCGCACACATGCTCACACATATTTATACATACGCACAAGCGCCAACACACAGAAAAAGACCATCAAAGAAATTATCTAATCAGATAACCAGTCCGCCAACTACCTAGAAACACCCATCATATATCGTACTTCAAGTCACCTACCGTATTCTACTGTGGAAAAAAAAGGTGAATAGCAATATCAATGTGAAAAAAAAAGTTACTATACATAGTGGTACACCAACACATGCAACACCGAAGTAGCAATCGCAGGAGAAGGAGGGGGGGGGGGGGGGGGGGGGGGGGGGGGATTGGCACGAGGAAAGGAGTAGGGGAAAAACCGTAGGAGGGGGAGGGGAGAATAGGGACAAAGAAAGGAATGAGGTCTGGAACATTTTAATCCTCGAAAGATCGCGAACGGAAATCATGCAGAATATACATATATATATATACATACATACATATATATATATATATATATATATATATATATATATATATGTGTATGTGTGTGTGTGTGTGTGTGTGTGTGTGTGTGTGTGTGTGTGTACACGACATCAATCAAAACACAAGTAGTTTGGCAATATTGATACATCATCAATAATACGCATGAAAAATTTTACAGAAGGATAGAGAGTCCAACATCAAAACAGCTCACGTTGATCGCGTGCGAAGTGGACAAACGTGCACAATAAAAGTCAGTTTACCAGCGAATATTTTCCAGACACAACACAAAAAGTGTCATTGCATACTATATGAACAGCTGCATCACGTCAATATCAACATCAATAAATCATGCATAAGCCGAATACATGTTGTTTTTGTTTCAATCACATTGCAGTGTTGCGAAAATTGTGTCAAGGGAGTGACAGCGCAAGTTATGCTAATGGAAAAGACGGGGGGGGGGTGGGGGAGCGGCGAAAACAAGAGTAAAGAACCACATGCGACGAGAGAGAGAGAGAGAGAGAGAGAGAGAGAGAGAGAGAGAGAGAGAGAGAGAGAGAGAGAGAGAGAGAGAGAGAGAGAACGGCTGTATTATACAATATTCCTTAAGAAATAATCGAAATCAATGTGACCACCCATCAATCGAAGTTCGATCCAAACCAACCAGTACATGAATGAACAAAATAGAGCGAATCAATGTGAATCATGTTGTACACATAATGACTGATAGCGTTACCACCACTGACAAAAAAGCAAAAAACAAAACAAAACAAAAAAAAAAAAAGAAAGAAAAAAAAGTCGTTTTAAGAACTGCTAACACAGTATTCAACTTTTATATTTCATCTGCTCTTTCTTTCTTTATTCTCTTCCAACAAAAGGCGTACCTGTTTGTTGCTTTTCCATCTGTGTGCAATCATTCCCACCCTTACAACACAATAATCAACACAAGCCACCCAGTCTGCAGCGAGACAGACGCTGGTCTGATACTTGGAAGGACTGAAAACACACAGGGAAAAGGGACAGAGGTACAGATGGGGAATCGATGAAGACACAGGGAAGAGGGAGCGAGGGAAAGACGAGGACTCAGAGACGACACAAAGAAGAAATACTGAAGGACAGTTGATGGATTAGAAAACACACAGAAGAAGAGGGGCTGATATAAAGATGGGCAATAAGAGAAGACATAGAGAAAGAAGAGTTGGTGGATTAGAAAACACACAGAGAAGAGCGACCGATGGGAAGGTGGGCAATAAAAGAAGACATAAAGAATGGATTCTGAAAGAAATTCGGTGGATTAGAAAAACACACAGAGGACTGACAGAAAGAGGGGGAATCAGAAAAAGACACAGATAGGGAAACAGAGAAGATGGGGAAACAGAGAAGACACAGAAAACGAGACTGAAGTGGAAAAAAACGACGAATGAGAGAAGATATGGGGAAGAGAAACTGAAGAACAGGTGGAGAATCATAGAAGACACAGAGAAGACAGACTGAAGGTTAAATGAGGAATCATGGAGGATACGGTGTGGTAGAACTAAGGAAAGCTGGAGAGATAGACAAGACACAGAGAAGACAGACTGAAGGCTAAATGAGGAATCATGGGAGGATACGGATCGAGTGGCTGAAACTAAGGAAAGGGTGGAGAGATAGACAAGACACGCAGATAATGGGAGATAAGAGAAGGCACAAAAAAATGGAAATGGAAAAAAAGAGAAAGGTTCGGAATCAAGAAAAGGATCCGGAAAAGGGGGAATCAGTGAAGAAACAGAAACAGGTTTAAAACTGGGGAATCGTGGAACAAAAAAAAAACGACAGAAAAGGGGCTGGAAGGTGTGAGGAATCAGGGAAGACACAGAAAAGGGTGGAAGTACAAAAAAAAAAAACAACAACCCCACACTCTTCAGGATGTTGAGAATGTCAAGAATAAGAGAAAGTATAGAGAAAATGGACTGAAAGTTGGAGAATCAGAGAGGGACTGGAAAAAAAAAGAAAGAGAGAAGTATAAGAGAAGGCATGAAACAGATGGACTGTGGGTGGGGAACAAGATGGTCTAAAACAAAGGTGGGAAATCAAAGAAGAGGGTCGGAAAGACAGGTGTTGAAGAAAAGGTGGGGAATTAGATGAAATGATAAATGTAATGTTGCTTACAGCCCAGCCGACCGCAAAGTGCCATATCAGGGCTGTCACCGCGTTGAAGGTAGCTCACAAGCCATTAAAAAAAAATTCATTAAAACAACTCTGTAAAACACACCTTCCAAAAACACACCGGACATTTTGTTAAAAATCTTTCCTCCGTAAAATCTTAGATCAGATGATGAAAAATGTTAATCTCCCTCAGAAATTCAAGATCACATCAGGTGGGACATCTCTGAAGAAGGTTTTCATGAAGTCTGCTGTCAAAATCTTTATGTCTCACACATAATGCAAATCCCAACACTCTAAAAGGATATGTTTCACTGTGAGTGGTACATGACATGGAATGCACCACGGAGCTTCTTCTCCTTTTAAAAGATAAGAATGGGTGTAAAACAAGTGGTCTGTATGCAGACGGCACAAAGCAACAACAACAACAGCAACAACAACAACAACATCACGGGGAATCAGAGAAGTTATAGAGGTAGTGAAAGAAATCATTTAAGATTCATTCAAAGACACGAAAATGATAGACTGAAACAAAAGATATAGACTGAGAGAAGATAGACTAGATTTGAAACAAAAAATGAGGAGTCGAGAAAATACAAAAAAAAAAACAAACAAAAAAAAAACACAGGGACTGAAACAAAAGGTGGTGAATCAGAAAAAAAAACCCGATATAGACGCGTTTAAAACAGAAGGTTGGAGGTCGGAAAAGGTCAACAGGTACCTGAAACAAAAGGTGAGGAATCAGAGGAGATGAAGATGGGGTGAAACAAGCAGTGGGGAGTCATGAAAGACCAAAGTGTCACCACAGGTCACCGCACTGGAGAATGGACACCGTTGCCTTCTGCGCTCGCTGCAAACCTTACGCCTTCATTAACATTTCTGACTTTTCACGAGCACCGTTTCGGCTTTTTTTTTTTTTTTTTTTTTTTTACGGTGGAATATCTAAATCACGACCTCAAAAGTCCTTAAAAATAGAATATCTAACAGGAGGGAATTTTGTTCGGAGATCAATCTTGTACAAACGGGAAATTTTTTAGGTAAAGAAGTACTAAAGGGCTGGAAATCTCTTGTGGGAGGCTAATCTAGTACAGATGTGTGTGTGTGTGTGTGTGTGTGTGCGTGCGTGCGTGCGTGCGTGCGTGTGCGTGCGTGCGTGTGTGTGTGTGTGTGTGTGGTGCGCGCGCGCGCGCGCGCGCGTGTGTGTGATCCAAATAAGTAATTGAAGGGAGGGAGTTTTCATCTTGTATTAGACAAAGGAGGAAATAATAAGTCTTGAACGGTACAGAGTATCTTTTGCGCGGTCAATCCTGTCCACTGTAAAGATGAAAATAATTCAGATATACCAAGTGTTGAAAGGGACAGTTTGTGTGTTCAATATTGTGTGTAAGTGAAGACGGAAATACTTCAGATGAACAAGTCTTGAAAGGGACAGTATCTGTTAAGTGTTCAATATTGCATAAATCAATATGAAAATAATCCAGATAAACAAGTCTGATAGGGACAGTGTCTTTGGGTGTTCAATATTGTATAAATGAAGATGGAAATAATCCAGATAAACAAGTCTTGAAAAGGACAGTGACTTCGGTAGTTCAATACTGTATAAATGAAGATGGAAATAATCCAGATAAACAAGTCTTGAAAAGGACAGTGACTTTGGTAGTTCAATATTGTATAAATGAAGATGGAAATAATCCAGATAAACAAGTCTTGAAAAGGACAGTGACTTCGGTAGTTCAATATTGTATAAATGAAGATGGAAATAATCCAGATAAACAAGTCTTGAAAAGGACAGTGACTTTGGTAGTTCAATACTGTATAAATGAAGACAGAATAATCCAGATAAGCCAGTCGTGAACGGGAGAAAGTATTTTGCTGGGAGGTCAATATTGTCTGATCAAAGACGGAAGTAAATCAGATAACCCCACAAGTCTTGAAAGGGGCGGATTCCTTGTTGCGGGGTAAATCTAGAGTAGATCAAGATGAAAATATCCCAGAAAAAAGATCTTCAGAAGTAAATCTCTTTATTGAAAGCTTTCAGGTCTCCTCCCCGTCAAAAACCCCTTACTAGACACATATGCGGATCAACAGTTGCGTGTATGTAAGGCAGAGGATGAAAACTAGAATAGCAAAAGCTTTAATTTGTTTAATCAACATCAAAGCATTTACAGATTTTTTTTTTTGATGTCCGAAAACAATCTCACGGGGAGGAAAATATCACCTGCTTTCAGCACTGGAAGTCTGATACACAATCCTACCGAAAGTGTTTCTATCATGCTTGTTTGACTGTTCTTCGTTCGTAATTTGTACATTCTGTTTTAGTTCTTGAGTTTAATTTCCCCAGTTGCTCTTTCTTCGTACCCTACCACTCCCCCAACTACCCCCCCCCCTCTCTCTCTCTCTTTCACGCTTTCTCTCTCTCTCTCTGTCTGTCTTTCACACACACACACACACTCTCTCTCTCTCTCTCTCTCTCTCTCTCTCTCATACACACATCTCCTATTAAAGAGTGAAATAACAACTTAAACACAGGCGCGTGACACAGTTAGTCACTGTAAATCAGAAAACGGCGGCCATGACATCGAAGAGACATAGTTTACGGAGAGTTCGGAACCGATACACACGACTGGAATGGCAGGGCAAGGAAAAGGTCAATAACCTTTTTTTCTCCTTCTCTTTTAACCTTAAACGAAAACAGAGTTTTCTAGTTTTA
Source organism: Conus betulinus (assembly GCA_016801955.1). Taxonomy (NCBI): domain Eukaryota; kingdom Metazoa; phylum Mollusca; class Gastropoda; order Neogastropoda; family Conidae; genus Conus; species Conus betulinus. Next base: position 163,496 of record JADBJO010001831.1, read on the forward strand.
ACTGTGGCGTTCAAGTTTGTTTATGGACTTTATCAGCGCCGTTATTGCATCTTTTCAGCGGGAACAGAAAAAACAGTCTGCCACGAGACGTGTCCCAGCGCTGATCAAGCTTTGAATAGAACTGCGCTTCTCTTCAGAGTTCTCTCTCTCTCTCTCTCTCTCTCTCTCTCTCTCTCTCTCTCTCTCTCTCTCTCTCTCCACACGCACACACTTACACTGCATAAATCTATGGCGGATTTCATTATTATTACTATCATTATTATCATTGTCGTTGTTGTTATTGTTATCATCATCATCATTATCATCGTTGTTGTTGTCATGATCGCCTAGGTAAACCACCAAGATCTTTTCAGTGCTATCACCGCTCATGCAAAAGGAGTCCTAATTTGCAAAAAAAAGAAAACAGCAACAACAACAATATTAACAACATATTTATATATACGCGTTAAATTAACAGCATACTAACCAACACATCGTCTTTCTTAAGGCTTATAAAACCAGGACGCGCTGAGAGCGTCAGACATTCCCTTTGATTTACCGCTACCACCATCAAATTATCCCCGCTTGTATTTCTTGTTATTCATAAAGACGGTTTCGGTGGGTTTTTAAGCGACGCGTGCGAACGCACATCGTGATTTGTTGCGGTTTTCAATGAGCGTAAGCGCTATTCTGACATGACGATGACGACGATTGTGACAGTGAGGTCGATGGGTGTGATTCTTGTTCTGAACGAACTGATGCATGAAAACAACAGGCTCGAATCTCTCTGCAGCTAGCGAGTTTGCCTAGTACTTAACGGTCAGATCCTTGCCAACCAGATACAACCACGTTCTCTCCTTAGGACCTCCCCCCCCCCCCCATCCTCCCATCCACCACCACCATCACCGAGGTAAAGACAGGGGAGGTTACTACTATCTCCACCCATCTCCTCATTAGAAAGAGGAGACGGGAATGGACAACTCCATAAAACGTGGAGTCATGTAACGTTGTTTGTAGTCCGGCCGAGCGCGGAGGTCACATCAGGGCTGTAAAGCTTGGAGTATGCGGACCACAATGGTACTTTAGACATGTCTGTAAGAAAACTGTGCCGTGTGGACAGCATACTACAAGGTCAACATCCGCAGCATTAAGACAATACTGAGAGAGAGAGAGAGAGAGAGAGAGAGAGAGAGAGAGAGAGAGAGAGAGAGAGAGAGAGAGAGAGAGAGAGAGCTATCCAACAGAGTGTTGCAACACAGAACTGAATATTCGTCTGGCAACTGGCAATTTTCTTCGACTCTTCCATGCCTAAATGTGGTGAAAACGATACTCTGTAGTTTCATTCTTCGCTCAAACAACAGGAAAACAAATAAAACATTCAGACCGTAGGAAAACAGTTGGAAGATTGCATAAAACCTGACACGATCCGAATGACCTGGCGTCAACCCGCTGGTGACCAAAATGTCAACAAAACACCGGAACGCACGACAAAACGGGTACTGACATTCTCTTTTTCAAAGGTGAAAGCAGCCACAGTCATTCATAAAAATCAGTAACGCAACATGCGTAATCGACAGTTCACAGAGCCAATTCACACTGCAAAGTAAAGATTGGCACGAGGTGTTCTGAGAATATGTCCTCGTTATCTAAAAGTGTTTACAACTCCCAAACTAAGCTTACGAAAAAAAAGACACTAAACGCTACGTTCCCTTTCCCCATACACCACCCCCTTTTCTATCAGTATCACGGTCCCAATTCACAACAAGTCAATGTGTAAATGATTAAATAAAGAAAGAACTGTGAAGAGGGGTTTATGGACAAGAAGTAGCTGATGTCTGACCTGCTCAGTAACCCCCTATGCACTCGTAAGACCATGAGTCACGGTCCTAAGGTCGATAGAGTACACATGAAGCTGCTCCCTGCCTGTCTTAACCTGCAACGAGATCAGCAGGACACCACCTTTCAAAGGCAATACGATCCAATAAAGTCACGCATGGATTTTTTTCAGTCCAGCATAAGTCATCAGTATACCCGTGCCTTTCAATTAAATCATTCGAGAAGAAATTCAATCCATTTTGAACTCGACGGCCGATTTTGAACCAAACTCTTGAGGGTCCTTCTCAGATAAAGACTCTCCACACGCCTGATGAAGTCAACCAACACGTCATTACAAATGTTGTTTTAGTGGTACACTTCTTTGTACGAGACGTTCAACATATATCAACATGGACAGAAAACCAACGGAAGACATGGTGTTAGAATATGTATGCACAGCTTAGATAGAAGGGAAGGGGCACTGGGTGATGAGCGGGGAAAGGGTAAGAAAGCAGTTATAAGAAAGTTGCCCTAAGGACAAGGCTATGCGGACAGAATATGAAGACATTTAGGGTAGGAAGATCAGCGGAAACGGAGAAAGGGAAGCCAAGAACAGACACAGAGAAGAGTGGCATACATCAAGGCATGGAGCAAGAAACAAAGAAAGTAGTACATGGCTGACAGGAAACACACAGAGAACAGATCTGCGGACAACTGAATTATAGGCTGAAAGGAATTAAGCGAAGTTACCATCAAATACTGCACAGTTCTTTTTTGTTAATAAAATGTCTTTAAAGAACAGACAGCAACACGCAGAAGGGGGACATGTAAAATGGAAGGGACACGACAAAGACGGAACGGCGAGCAAGCGAGCGGGCGAGAAGGAAAGAGAGGTAGGTGGAATGAGGAGAAGTTTAACATCATACTGAATACAAGAAAGAAAACCATAGGTGCTTGCAGTCAGCCAGACACACAACGTTGCCCACAGAGAAAGACGGGCGAAGATTCCGAAAATGTGGCGAGGACACAATCAGTGAAGGAACAAGGAGAGAAGTGGGGCGCCACAGAGATCTCCAAGGTGAATTCAGAACAAGTTGGTGACATTGGCCAGGAGCGGTAATCCAGGGAAGGGGGAGGGATACAGCGGTACAAAAAGGAGCAAAGACTCCGAGGGTTGGTTGGTGTGTATGTGTGTCTGGAGCAGTACCTGAGCCCAAGCCTGTCTACCGGGAACACCTCCAGATAAAGCCGCCTCCATGCGGAGTTTTATAGCAGACTCGACAATCGGATGGACAGCTCCCGCTGTAGAGAAAGAAATAAAACAAAACCCAACCACTCTCCTGAATGCAGTTCTGGACAGTCAACGGCAAGGGAACAACCAGTATTTGATGCCAGCCGTGTAAATACCGAACCAAAAAACAATATATAATCGCGAGTAATTACCCTTTGTATCATTACCAAGTGTTCCTTCATCATAAACACCTTTCGACAACCTGTGTTCAGTCATAAGTGTTGATCTACAATTGACTCCTAACCTTATAACCTCAGCGGAATGTCACAACCATCACAACAACGGGGTATACTCTGTGAAAGATGACGAAGAAGAATCTGATACATGAAACAGTCCATTGCCTCAGGAACAGCCTCTGCACCTCATTCTGTGTTCTGGGCTGCTGTACTGTGCAGCATTTCCATCCACAAATCACGTGCAGAGCGCGTGACAGCGACGTCAAACTGGACGGTATACACTGTCCTCGTATTACGATAAACGAGTCACAACTCCTGACTGCTGTAGGAATCGTTGGGGAAAGTGACAGTGCTTACACGATCGTCATATCCGGACCTTTGGAGAGAACGCTAGACACTGCCAGTCATCAGCAATACCAAGTACAGGATCAGGAATGCCCAAAGTAACGCTTACAAAGCTCTTTTCAGGTGGCGTCATGATCTGGCCCCGATGGGAGCCGGAATGGATAACGCCCGATGAACTGTCTTTTTCAGACATGTATATGAGGTAAGGCACTGAACACATCGAATGTGAAATGACAGGAGTGTATGCCACTGGCTATCGAACGAAGTCTAGGACAACTGGCTCGAAGATTAAGCATACAGCCAACTGATGTCGTGATGTGTGTCATCTCCATCGGTGTCCTGGTCCTGGTCGAGGAAAAGGGATACGCCCCTGATGTTGGCGGTACTGGCTCCCCTTGTCATAAACTATTTTTGGATCCTCTCCCAAAACAATTATAAAAAAAAAAAAAACCCACCCCGTCCCTCTCCCTTCCAACCACTCAACCCTTGGAAACCTACGTCACCAAGCACACTCAGGGTCCCTGTCTGTAGCTCATCGTGTCACCTTCCACTTTCACGCTCGGCGCAGTTCTGAGTCCGACACAAGTCATACCGCCACAGCCCCCACAGTGTGTCACACACACCATTGCCTGGCAAAGAGACGCATTGCTCAGGCGGCTGTGGATCACTTAGTTCCATCGCGCCGTGCGAGCTGACGGTAAAGGCGGCATTCTTTGCTACTGACTGTGAGAAAGTCCTCATCTCTCACCTTCTGCTGTGTGTCTACTTTTCCAAAGAGACTTAAGTGTTCTGAAAAGATGTCCATCAGAAAAGAGAAGCTTCATTTGCTTGTGTTTCTTCTGGATTCTGTAGTCACTGAAAAATATACATGCAAAATCATTCTCAAGGTTCTTGTATGGAACTTGGAAAAAAATCAGTTTATTTAGTTTGACACGATACAAATAATTCACTTACGACGACCGCTTTTACTATGTCCATAAATCTAATTTGATTTTGGAGCACAAAACACGTTTGATTGCATGTAAAGAAAAACTGTTTTCAAAAGAATCTTGTCACAAACTCGTGTTTAGCGTTCTCTACAAAGAGAGACAGCCACTCTTCGGTTCAAAGAACCAAGCCAATACAGCAAGGGTCTCACTACCAATGCTAATAATGCAATGCATACAGCACGGGTCTCACTACCAATGCTAATAATGCAATCCATACAGCAAGGGTCTCACTACCAATGCTAATAATGCAATGCATACAGCATGGGTCTCATTACCAATGCTAATAATGCAATGCATACAGCATGGGTCTCACTACCAATGCTAATAATGCAATGCATACAGCATGGGTATCACTACCAATGCTAATAATGCAATCCATGCAGGAAGGGTCTCACTACCAATGCTAATAATGCAATGCATACAGCAAGGGTCTCACTACCAATGCTAATAATGCAATGCATACGGCATGGGTCTCACTACCAATGCTAATAATGCAATGCATACAGCATGGGTCTCACAACCAATGCTAATAATGCAGTGCATACAGCAAGGTCTCACTACCAAAGCTAATAATGCAATGCATACAGCAAGTGTCTCACTAATAATGCAATGCACACAGCAAGTGTTTCACTGCCAATGCTAATAATACAATGCACACAGCAAGTGTCTCACTATAATGCAATGCATACAGCAAGTGTTTCACTGCCAATGCTAATAATGCAATGCATACAGCAAGGGTCTCAGTACCAATGCTAATAATGCAATGCATACAGCATGGGTCTCATTACCAATGCTAATAATGCAATGCATACAGCAAGTGTCTCACTACCAATGCTAATAATGCAATGCGTACAGCAAGGGTCTCACTACCAATGCTAATAATGCAATGCATACAGCACGGGTCTCACTACCAATGCTAATAATGCAATGCATACAGCACGGGTCTCACTACCAATGCTAATAATGCAATGCATACAGCAAGGGTCTCACTACCAATGCTAATAATGCAATGCACACAAAGCCCATATTCTTCACAATATCATCTGGAAAGTTAGGTCTATAACATGTTCCTTTAGGCTTTAACATGCACGAGTTAAAAGCAAGGCAACCTGTTGACGCTAGCTGAGAAAGAAGCACCGACTGTTCCTAATCCTCTGTCTACACATCGGCGCGAAGAAACGAAGGCTTCATCTTCCCCACACCCACTCTCTCGCTCTCCGATCCCTGAACACCATGGGGACTATCGGCAGGGTGGACGCACCGACGCCGTCCTTAACATAACGGTAAAACGTTAAATAACATATCGCCCACAGCCATTAAACATCAACGTCACAGGAATGAAACATTAGCGCCACAGGAGCGAAACATTAGCGCCACAGGAGTATATACAGACAGCAGTTGCCGTGCGGGGCTGGAGCGGGGGGGAAGGCCACAGGCAACAACAGCGGAGTAACACTCAGATTTCTGACAGCCAGTACCTGAACCCACTGTGCGAGGCTATCGGTCCTAAAGGTTATCGGCACATTCCCAGTAATCATACTTAGTGTCGTCAGGGCCCACTATAACAGTCTTAAAGCACGTATGGCAATCTTCCAGTCCCTCAATATCCGGACAGTCTCCGCTGCAGAAAGAACATAGCCGCAGAGAGAGCGTTCAGAAACAACAGACTTTGGCCTGCCGGCTACTTGTTCTGTTTCATACGCGAGTCGTTCAGCTTGCAAGTGGTACAAAGCCGCACCACTTTTTTTTTTTTTTTTTTCAAATGCTTTCCGAGGGGCGCGGTCAAATAACAATTCAAAATGATGGGAAGAAGAACCTGAAAATAAGCAATAATCACTTTTTTTCATCAAGCATCAAGCTACATAAACGTGAGGGGAGTTTTTGTTGACTGTAGTGGTTGTGGTGTTGATGAAGAGCGAAAACACCTAAAAATGTTTAGTAATCTGATCATTCTGATTTTCAGTGTAGGGTATTCAACGTACATTTACACTATACACAAAGAATATTGACAAGTCCGTTTAAAATCATAAGGAGTGTTACGGACAAGAAACGACAAAGATACTTATTGATACACACATGACAACTAATATGGTTACAGTGGTTACCTTTCACTAGTTCGACAGTGCATGATGATTGCATCTAACAAACAGTTCAAAACGATTGTGTACACTTGCATGAAACAAACAATCCAACAACAAAACAAAAAAAGCGCGAGCACAAACAAACAAAGCACCTTCCCTACAAACACACTCACAAACACGTGTATGACCTTAAGGGATTTTCTCGATTTGACCTTTCTTAGAAATTCAACCTGGTTAGCTGTAAGTATCAGTCCTACGACTGTTTAAGAAAAGAAAACAAAAATCAGGAAAGGAAGGGAAAAGAAAAGAAAACACACACACACACACACACACACACACACACACGAAAAAGTTAGGGACTAATATTAACAAAGGCATGTGAAGTGTGAATCAGGTGTGTTCCATAGACTTCATTCAGCTGAGGCCGCTCAAGAAAAATTCCCACCACAGCCCAGAGTTCTGACGCCCAGTACCTACAACAACAACGCCTGGCTATTGATCATCGGCACATCTGGTTTTTTTTTTTTTTTTTTTTTTTTTTTAATGTAAAGCCGTCACGGTCTAGACGAACAGACTTAAAGCACGTTTTGTACAGTTCCTCTCAAAATCCAGACAAATGAATCTCTGCTGCAGACAGAAAACGCAGCAGAGGGGGCGATCAGAGCGACAGACTTTCTGCCTGTAAGGCATTACTAATACGTACGTGAATCGTTGAGCCAGCACCGCGGTGGGAAGTAGCACATGTTTTCAAATGCTCTTCGGTGGTACTGCAAAGGTAGATAAACTATAATACAAGATGGCAGAGTGATGTGCCTCGAAGTGCAACAATCACGCTTTCATTGCAGCATACATTGACGTAAATGTCAGTAGAGCTGCTGAATACCATAGACGCGATGACTGTGTGGTAATAATGTATAAAATGGTCCAGAAAACGACCACCTGTCGGAGCTCTACTTGCAAAGCACTGAGTCTTAGCCAGTCACGGTGATCTTGCATGAATGTACTGGCTGTGCTCTGAAAAATGTGGTACATGATCAGAAGGGAATTATGTCCCTTAAAAACTACATTTCTCTTCTTTTCACCGAAGGCAGATGTAATAAACAAACAGAAGAAAGGCTGAAATAGAGACTGATTAGTCTCCTATTTCTTGTCTTTTTCAGTCACAGACAGACAGACAGACAGACACACACACACACACGCGCGCGCGCGCGCGCGGGCGCGCGCGCACGCGCGCGCGCAAATATGTAGACCGTGAACTTGTTTCATTCTCTGTTTTATCTTCAAGTGCCCGTTGATTTTGTTGTGGTGCGGTGCTGGCTCTACCAAAGAATTTGATCTGTGAAATGGATAAGAACAGAACTGGAACCTTCAGGTTCACGCCGCCGTGTCACTGACTTTCTTGAAGTTCTCTTGGTTTCAGACGACGCTTGTAAAAGGTGAGTAAGAACAGAACACACAACAAGAAAACCGCCTGGCAGGCTTCTGCATTTTCAAGGTAAGTAATAAAAGATTAAAAAAACAAAAAAACAAAACAAAAAAAAAAACAAAACACAAAACAAGATTTACTTTCTTCTAAGTATTTCGGTTCGAAACTCGGAAAAGTTGAACCTTAATCTAAGGTTGAGCACCATTCACATAAAACTGATATGGCGTTAAATGTTAAGAGCAGAAACCAAGACCAAAAGGTAGAAAAAACAAAACGAATAAGAAGGGGGACGGTGGGGAGAAGGGGTGTTAAACACACACGAAAAATCCATTCCTCTCACCTCCCCTCTTCACTGCTCATTTTAATCAATAGCATGGGTGACCATTATGTTTTCTTTTCTGAACTTAACATATTGCACTGAAACTCTATAACATGAACCATTCAGATGTGTACTAGAAGACTGCATACAGCTTGATTAACAATTATTGACAGGGTGTGTGACTAAAAAACTGAGAATGTGGTAACTGCGTATGATGAAACTGAAACCCTGCTTGATTTCGTCTACATAATATCATAGTACCTTATGATGAGGGTAACCATTTTTCACCAACATAATCACACTAAACTTTCCCAACATTTGCATGTTTTTCTATGATGACAATCCATGTTTCGGTATATATTTGACTGCTGACAATCTTAAGTTACATCGATTAAATCTGTGTTCAAAATTTTTAATTCAAAGTTCTGTTCATAGCAATAAAATATCAAATATTTGGTTCGTGCTTGTTTTGTTGTCTGTTCTAAGCAGAATATAACGTCATATACGAAGATGTATGGTATTTTTCAAGGAGTCTCCTACATCATTTAAGTGTCTGATCTGATTTCCCGTTCAGCAAAAGATTAGATGTTAACCATTTCGTTCATTTTCTTTTATCCTGGAGTGAATTCTAGTCTTCGATGCTTTACTATCCTTTTCTAATCATTTGTAATACCTTGCTGTTTCAGTTCTTTTAACTTGTTTTTCAATTTTAGGTACCTAAATAGGGAAATCATTCACATAAAAACTTTATTCGCAAATGTTATGAAAGTGACATGACTTTTTAAAAAAAAATCCTATTTTTAGCCGCCATGTTCTCCTCAGAACATATGAGTTATACTACTCATGTATAAAAGCAAAAATGAGTATTGTTACCTTTCAAATTACCTTGAGCAAACTCGGTTTGGCTGCAGTCCATTTGTTATTCTTCAAACCCGTGATGATGCTCAGGTTATTATAACACTTAGAGACATTTCCTTCCGAAACTGGAGACATTTAAATATGATTTTTGAAATAATCTCTGGACATAATGCGACCAAAGTTGCCTTCTATTTTGATTTCAGAATTTCTAACGATTTACTTTCTGACCAAGAAAAACAAATGCTTGCATGAAAGCACGAACGCTTCGCAATCTATACATACATACATACATACATACATACATAGGCCTATATAATAGGCCTATACATGCACATACACACATACATACATACACACATACATCATACATAACATACATACACACGCATACACATTTACAGTTATATTAGAAATTACATTAAATCCATATTCATATGGCTGTGTATGTGCACGCGTGTGTGCGTGCGTGCGTGCATGCGCACGCGCGCGTGCGCGCGCGCGCGCGTGCGCGCGTGTGTGTGTGTTTGCTTGCGTGCTTGAGTGTCTGTTGCGCGCGCTTGGGTGCGAGTGTGTGTGGTGGTGTAAAGTACACATACAGAGAGAGAGAGAGAGAGAGAGAGAGAGAGAGAGAGAGAGAGAGAGAGAGAGCACAAGCATACTTATTCTATAACCTGCACTGGTATAGTGCGCGACAGAATACGATCAATTTGTTCAAGACACACACACACACACACACACACACACACACACACACACACACACACACACGCACGCACGCACGCACGCACGCACGCACGCACGCACACACACACATACACACACACACACTACACTACACACGAGCCAGACATATTTACACGTAAGTGTTTGAAAACAGGATTCACGTCACAACACATTTTGAACAAAACAAAACAAAGAACCAAAGAAACCCACCAGCACATATTGAATAAACCGTGTATGTACTCGATGAACACAACAATGGTATAACCTTTTTCAGCAATAAAACAGTTACCATATGTATCAGAACGCTTAACATTTTAACATGTAATGACGTCACATTTGATCTGTCTGGACGTCTGTCTTAATGTTATTTTATCATCGTATTTAATGGCTACGTCCAGTTATAACTGAAAATGCTGAGAGAGAGAGAGAGAGAGAGAGAGAGAGAGAGAGAGAGAGAGAGAGAGAGAGAGAGAATATGTGAGCGCATTCGTTGTGTATATGTGCGTGCGTGCGTGAGTGTGCCTCTTACTAATGGTCTCCACAGGCATTTTGTTCAGTTCAGACTGATACAGCCAATGGCTAAAGCAAAATATGTTTTACGACCCAAAATAAATATGTTTTATGATCCAATCAGCCAGACAGTTGTCAAAGATTTATATTCAGTCCACTTTCCGTTTATTTCATGCGCTTGTCGCGTTAACACGTTAGAACAATTTCTCTCTCTGTCTATGGTGTTTTTTTGTTTGTTTGTTTGCATTTTTACACGAGCACATCCCGTACACTTAACGAAAGAATTTGCCGACTGACTCGTATAACAACACGTACTAAAAAAAACGTCTGTCTTCTCCGTCTGGTTTGTAACTCTGTATGTCTCCGTGCCTGTCTTTCTTTCTCCCCGTTCTTGTTTTCACGATGTTTTCTGTCCGTTTGTTTTTCGTTTTGTTCGTGTTAGCAATGAATGCAGTTACATTTTCATGCCTAAGTATGTTGAACAGTGGAAGTAGTTGGTGTCATAGTAGCAGTTGTTGTGATAGTTGCTGAACTGTCTTTTCTTATTCAGCTGTTCTTTCTTTCTTTTTTTTTCTTTGAAGAACTGTTGGCAAGCTCCAAAAAGCCATTCTGGGCTTATTCTTCTTCAAAAAGCCCACCTCCCTCAATCCCCCCCCCCCCCTCCTCTCTCTCTCTCTGTCCGTCTGAATCTCTCTCTCTCTCTCTCTGTCTCATGCACACACAATAACAACAAAATGAACAAATGACTGAAACGAAGTCTTCAACACAACTAGACACTGCACGCATATGCGCTATTGAAAAACTAATGAACATACAACTGTGCAAGACAACCCCTTATTTCGTACTATGCCCAAATGATTCTATGAGACATTGATCCAAGGGAAAAAAAAACAAACCCCAAACAACTGCAAAACCAAAACAGATGTCTGCAACGTAGATAGTATGCTAATCGATGTCTAGAACAACACACTCGTCTGCACATTTTGATCACAC
>JADBJO010001831.1:180000-182500 GCA_016801955.1 Conus betulinus
GCTTTCGTCTACCATTTTTGTTTGGTTTCCTTTCCCGTATGTGTCGTCTTTCAAGGAGTCGTCATACCACATTTCAAGGGTTTTGACTGGTTCTTGTCACTGTTGGGATGGCTTGGTTCGAAGCGATGAACAGACCGCTCCCGCTACTTTCTTTTTCCACGGGGAACGGCTTCGTGATTTCTTTGGTTTGAAAGTAATTATCAGTTAAGGAACTGACGTGTTTAACTGCTTCAATGCTTTGTGTGTTTCATTTGTCTAGGTGAAAAGGACGGTTGTATTTATTACCCACGAAGTTCTTTTTTTTTAACGGGGGGGGGGGGGGGGGGGGGCATTCGGTATCCATTCCCGAGATCTGCTATACCTCTATGGCTCATGACTGCTTTCAAAATCACCTCTACTGCCAGCACAAACAGCATTGCTGTGTACTCCTTAGTGGAGAACCTAACTGAGAAGCCATGGAAGTTCGTTAGCATTTTCGATGTTCTTTGGGGCATGATACACCTCGAGGGCGAGCTGAATCATCTTGTATGGAAGTGATGCAAATGACTGCCAGATCGAGCCACATCACGTCCACGTTCCTTTTCTCTGGCTTAGTCCTTTGGACCGTGTCCTTCATCACACTGGACCTTCTCAGTGGTCAGTCACCCCCTTTCAAGACTGACCGATCCCAGCGCTCATTTTCTGTGGGGTGGTCAGTTTGCCTCGCTGCCGCGACAGAGGATTCCCTTCAACGTTCAGAAGGGTTACTGATATGAGCTGGTTGATGTCCCTCAAGTTTTTGCTTTTAAGGAATGCACGCTACATCAGGTGCCATCCACCGGTCGTTGATCTTGAAGTTCCTCCATGCTGATCTCATCAGTTTGCGGAGCCACTCAAGGACATTGGGACGTTTCAAAATGCATGAGCTGTTCACAAATGTTTACCTCCCCCCCCCCCCCCCTCTCTCTCTCTCATTCTCTCTCTTTTCAAATTTTGTCCCGTAAATCATGCACTGGTTATTTCTTGCAGAGACAATTAAGCATGAATTTTGTACACCTTTATACATTGAAATATCTTCACTGAAGAGATGTTTTAGACCAAAAGAAAAAATGTTTTTTGGTAATCAAATCTACAGAGAAAACAGAATGAGTTTGACATAACGTCTGTCCTAGTTTCCGGTGCCATTAAACATGCTATGTACCCAACGTGTCAAGGCACAATCAAGCTGTATCTATGCGTTAAAGAATATTTGTTAAGCATGCTGATACAAAGAAGCGCGTTATTTAGCTGGACAGCTTTTCAATAGTTTATAGCTATCGTAGAAGCCTCTGAAGGACCAGTACACATTGTTCTTATCGTTGAGATCAAGCAACTTATAAGAATCATCTGTTCAAAACTTATCCGTACTTTCACTATAATTACATTTAGTTTGACAGTTTAACGCTTCTGTCATCTTGTAATGAACATTAGCTTTTTTTTTTTTTTTTTTTTTTTTTTTTAAAAGAATAAGAGGTATGGGATTAAACTCGTCCATGCTAGAAAATTATTGTCCGTAGGCACGGCACGACAGACATTCTCTTTTAAATTCAAACTTGTCCAAACACTTGTGAATACTGGGTTTGTGTGTTTTTATTTTATAGCAGCTAAAAAGCCTACAATTAGCCTTGTCCGGCGCCGTATAATGTGGAAGATAAATGCAACCTTATGAATGTCCACTTCAGAAAGAGTGATGACTATGGGGGATCACTGACTTTCAATTATCGGAAATACGGCACAAAATTAGAAGAAAAGCCAACTTACTTGTAAATTATGATCTTACTCAAGGTTAACAAAACATACAGCCAGTAAATGAAAAGATACAAGGCCCACGTCACCAGAACAGAATCCAATATGCACAAATACGAGTCCAAACAAATCAGTCCAAAGAGTTACCCATTCAGTCAAATACAAATCTGAAGATGTACAGACAAACAAACAAAATATTCCAAGGAGTGAAGCTGACCCTTGAATTCGATAGACTGCCAGAAAAAAAAAAACACCACAAAAAGAGCAGTCCTTTCTGTCTGGAAGTTAAAGGGAATGGGACCCAGACGTATCATTGTTGTTATCCTGCATGTCATGCATCATCCATCAAGACTTTATGGCTTGTACAATGGTATCCAATATTTTTATCTTCAGATCTTCTAAAAACGTAAGAGAGAGAGAGAGAGAGAGAGAGACCGGGAGAGAGAGAGAGAGAGAGAGAGACAGAGAGACAGAGAGTGACGAGACAGACGGGTGCGGAAGGCAGGGTGTGTCTCTTCTTTTCACATCATTAACTTGAAGTATCAGAGTATGGAAAACCAGAACGATAACTGCAGATAAACAAACAAACGGTGGGCACTGCCCATCTTTATTGAGAGAAATAAATGAGAAAATCAAACAAGAGCAAAGGGCAAATCACGTGCATTCTACTCTCACCGCCCTTGCTGTTTCTTCGAGCTGGGAGGCAATCGAACAACAATGTACTGTGTTGTTTAAT
>JADBJO010001831.1:202500-212579 GCA_016801955.1 Conus betulinus
TGTCTCTGTCTCTGTCTCTCTGTCTGTCTGTCTGTCTGTCTGTCTCTCTCTCTCTCTCTCTAAATAGGAAGTGGGAGAAGAACGGAAGAAGAAAGGTCAGAAAGATTAAAAAAAAAAAGAAGAAGAAGGAAAGAAGAATGGGAAGGTAAAAGTGAACATGCATTAAACCCTTTTCATTCGATGGCAGCAAAAAAAAAAAAAAAAAAAAAAAAAAGACGCCACCATAGGACTCGTGTCGTGGTATAAATCATCTCCACCCGGATCCATTCTCGGGGGTGCAACTACCCATCGCTTGATCAAATAATCTTATAGATATTTTTTTTTTCTTTTCCGCTTTTATAACACAGTTAAGGTTATCTTCGGAGACTGAACTCTGTGGGAATCCAGGGGGAAGGGGGGGGGGGGGGTTAGGGGGGGATGGGGAGGGGGGGGGAGTGAAATAGCGAATGGTTACCATAGAAGACGCATGCAGTGTCGTCTGTACTGTCTTGGTCTACTTGAAGGAAGTCCGACGAATGGGGACGGGGGGAGGGGGGGGGGAGGAGGATACGGGCGACATTGTAACTGGTCATGGTATCATGGTATCCTCCTACTTCGAGGGTGGGGACGGTTACAGGGGAGGGGTGTGACCATAATTGTCGAGGGGTGGGGATGGGGGAGGAGAGGAGGAAGTGTTGATGGCCGTACCTTTGGACATCCTGATAAGGTAGACGTTCTTTCCTTCAGCCTTGGAAAGAGGAGAGGACAGCTCTACTGCTCCCACATTGCAAACATAAATTTCTGGATGAAAATGTTTTTTTATAAGGTTTCAGATCGTTATGATTAGGTGAAGGTTTGGATTAGAATTAGATTAACTTGGTGTTTTGTTTAGGTTTACAGTTAAAGTCTGTTAAGTTGGACTAGGGTTGGGTTAAAGTTATACGTTCCCAGAATAGGAGAGTCTTTCGGTTATCGTCGTCATTGTTGTTGTTTCAAGGTTCCCATTTTTAATTATGCCAAACAAGCCGCCCTCAGGAAAGAGAAGCGGGGGATATCGCAGTACTTAGATTCACAGGACACCTACACAAAACGCACAGTAATGTTTTATGCTGGTAAGGCACTGAATCACATACTCTCTCTTTGAGTCTTTCGTTGAGAATCGTGACTATCTATCGGTACTTGGTGATTAATTAATGGGAGGACGCGAAGGACACCAGCAGCGTGAGAAGAGTAGGGAATAGGGGGTGGAGTGGGGTGGGGAGAGGGTGTGATAATGACATTCATGATGCTTAACAAATTCTACGGCTTGATAAGTGCAACCTACTGTCACCCCTACAAGGTTCTCGCACTGTATATCTTCGCACCTTTCAAATGACAAAAGAATTATTTCGAAAAAAGTAAAAGTACAAAAAGAAGAAGAAGAAGAAGAGAAAGAAGAAAGGAGGAGAAAAGCGAGAAGAGTGGGGGTGACAAAAGGGCGATGGGAGAGAGAGAGGGGGTGGGGGTGGGGGGGGGGGGGGGACACTGAAAAGCGATTGGCGGCGTGGGCACTTTACGCGTAATGAAGTCTGTATATATGTAGTGACAGGAGGACTCAAAATAGGAGGTCACAAAATAAAATAAATACACCAAAGCACAAGAAATGAGATTTTTTTTAAATGAATACATGTAGGTGTTGAAAGAGAGAACAAGGAATGCTATAGAATCCTTCATAAGAGGGGGTGTGGTCCGCCTGACGAAGTGGGAGCGAGGTAGGTAAAAACGGAGAGAGAGAGAGAGAGAGAGAGAGAGAGAGAGAGAGAGAGAGAGAGAGAGAGAGAGAGAGAGAGAGAGAGAGAGAGAGAATACACCTTTATGGAGATTTGGGGAAGGGTGGGGGGACGTGGTATTTCGCACAAGATTCTGACTATTGAACTGTAATGTTTTCGCTTTCCCAGCTGACACAGTGGCCGCTAGGCCGCGTTTCACCTAGAGCAATCCCCAAGTTTGATTCAAAATACCTTACTCATCCCTAAGTAGAGGGCCAGTTGTATGATCACACTACGTTCACCACTGTCAGGTGTATACTCAGGTAAACTCGACACGATTTATTTATCAGCTTCTCCTAAAACATCCCACCACGCTTCCTCCACTTATGATTTTTTTAATTGCTGATCGATGAGAATGAGGATGATGAAGATAATGCCATGGATTTCCATTCCGGTCTGAGACTGCATGACAGAGCTGTACTCCACTTTTACTTTCATAATATATGCTGGCGTCAACCAGGCCCGAGAGATAAAGACACCTGCAGTGTTGGTCAGGAAATCTGAGCAACCCTCTCAGAGACGCATCCATTTAGTGGATGAAACTCAGCTGTGTGGCCCCAGTCTTCCCAACTGTGCCCGTAACAAATTCAGCTCTGGGTGGAAGCCGTTCGGGGTAGGAGAATCACACATGGCGCTAATGGGAATCGAACCCACGACCTCCCAGCAAGGAGTCCGCGAACCACTTTGTCACGGCGGCTGGTTCTACGTACAAGGTTAGTCTGGCATCTTCTGGGTACAGGAGTGACCAACTCTGTCTTCACATTGAGATACTTACGTCACTGGATCACCTACACAAGGTTTTTTTCCTTTTTTTTTCCTACTTTTTTTTTTCAGTGAATCCTATATGATTCAGAACTAAGTTACAAACATATACATACATAAAGTAATAATACAATGATTACAAGAACGAAACATAATCATCAAGATCGTCATCATAACGATCATAGTTATCATCATCGTCATTATCAACATAATCACCATGTTACTACTGTGATTACCAATACCACTATTACCATTACTACTACCACTACTGCTACCACCACCACCACCACCAACAACATACTACTACTACTACTACTACCACTACTACTACCACTACTACTACTACTACTACTACTACTACTACTCATAATAATAGTAAAACGATAACATTTTCAGTCCCTTAATAAGCATTATATGCGTTTCTTTGTCTAATCACAGATATATATAAGCATAGTAATAACAAAAAAAGACACACACACACACACACACACACACACACACACACACACACACACACACACACACACACAAATAACTGTTAAATGAATATAAAAACAAAATGACAGAAACATGCGAACGAATTAATTAATCAAACAAAGAAAACAAAGCAACTGGCCGTTGCCCTATCATCTGGAAACTTTGAAAAAGTAGCGCATTAATTCAATCAAGAATACTATGGAGCCCCCGTGTAACAAACCTTGCCACCCACACGCGTTTGAGATGTCCCATTAAGCACTTTTTTACTCCCCACAAGTCCCCCGCACCTTCTCGCTCCTTCCCACCGTGTCATCTCAGAATGTCGCCCACCACTCCCAGACGGTGACGCGGGAGATATCCGGTATCCTGACAGACGAGCACCTGAATGGCCGCCACCACAAGGGGAAAGCCCTTTCCACATTGATGCTATGCTAAATTCTTGTGTTGTGACTGTCCGTGATTATGATAATATAAAAACAAAAACTGTTCGTTCCAACCTTGACTCCCAAGCTGTGCCAGCCCCTGACGTTTACCATGATTCATTTTGTGGCTCTCTGATGGCTGTCTGCCTATGAACCTGCATCCGATACTGTTGTTAAAGTGATCATGAAAACTCCCATCAAGACATGCGTTTTTAAATCCACTACCATATTCTCAATTGCCTGTTGTCATTGATGATTTGGAGCCATAATTTTATATTACCGCAGTTGTGAGTGAATCCCTAAGCTCAGCCTGTTTTTCTTCTGTATTCAAAACTGCAGTTGTTAGACCTTTACATACGAAACCTCCCTTGATGCTGATAATCTTAAAAACTACAGGCCTATCTCTAATTTACCCTTTCTTTCTAAACTCAGTGAAAAGATTGTCCTTCTTCAACTTCGCAATCACCTGCACTGCAACAACTTCCTCTACCCTTTATAATCTGCTTACCGCTGTGGCCACAGTACAGAAACTGCTCTCCTGAAAATTGTGAACGATCTCTTATTGGCCGTAGATGATAATCAAGTGTCTCTGCTTTCTCGTCTTGACTTATCTGCTGCTTTTGACACATTGATCACTCTTTTTTTTTTTTTTTTGGTCTCGTCTGCCCGACACAATCGGTATTTCTGATAAAGCACTGTCATGGTTTCAGTCTTATCTATCTGATCGAACTCAGCCTGTCTCTTTTCATGGTTTCTCCACTCAACCTGCTATTCTCCAGTACGGAGTTACCCAGGGATCCGTCTTGGGCCCCTTCCTTTTCGTACTTTACACCTATCCAATCTCCGACATTGTTGCCCATCATAGCTTGTCTCACAACTGCTTTTCAGACAACAATCAAATTTACATGTCCGGCGATTTCTATCAGCTGCCTTCTGCAGTCCAGTGCACACAGTCGTGTATCATGGACATCAGATCTTGGATGACAGTTAACAAACTTCAGCTCAACAACGAAGAAACTGAAACGATCTTCTTTGCACCCAAAGGACTTCTTTTATCTGGCTGTATCGCAAACTCTATTAACCCGGAAAATTGCCTGGTTCAGACATCTTCATCTGCACGGAATTTAGGTGTTTCCCTCGACTCAGCACTTTCCCTCCTGCAGCATGTTTCCACAGTCTGCCGTGTCTTACTTTGAGCTTCGCCGTATTGGTTCTATGCGACATTTCTCTCTGTTGATGCCACAAAAACCCTTGTGTCTGCCTTCATTCTATCAAGACTTGATTACTGTAATTCTCTTCTGGCTGGCTGTCCCCAGAATCTTCTCAATCGTCTCCTGAAAGTACAAAACAATGCTGTTCGTTTGATTCTTAGACAAACGCAGATCTTCTCATGTCACTCCCTTACTTCTTTCTCTTCACTGGCTGCCGGTCGAAAAACGAATAGACTACAAACTGTCCTTACTCTGCTTTAAATCTTTGAGTAGCTTAGCTCCTTCCTACCTTTCTGGTCTCTTTCATCTCTATGTTCCTTCTAGGCAGTTGTGTTCTTCTACCAACGACACTCTGCTCAAAATCCCTCGATTTCGAACCTAAAACGTACGGCGATCGTTCTTTTTTTTTTCAGGGTCCGATTTCTTGGAAAAAAACTCCCAATATCTTTGCTTAGTTCAGACTTTCTGTCTTCCTTCAAAGCATCTCTTAACCTGTCAATAGCAGTTCTCTCTATCCCTTCCCTAGTCCATCAAATTGATTCTGCGACTAAAGTATGTGTGTGTGTGTGTGTGTATGTATGTGTATGTGTGTGTGTGTGGTGTGTGTGTGTGTGTGTGTGTGTGCGTGCGTGCGTGCGTGCGCGCGCGCGCGTGTGTGTGTGTGTATGTGTGTGTGGGTGTGCGTGCGCACATGCTGTTGTGTTCGTTGTGTGAGACAGTGTATGTGGGAACATGTGGGGGGGTGGGTGGGGGGGTGTTATGATGCACCTTTTTGTAGGTGTATGGTATTTATTGTCATATTCATCTTATTGGTTTCATTTATGTTTTGTTTAACCTTTTCTGTATTTGTATGCGCTTAGGGCTTATGCTTTAAGACTAAGCGCCATAAATGATCATTATTATTATTATTGTTATCATATTATCCGATTCCACATTTAGTGTGTGTGTGTGTGTGTGTGTGTGAGCGCGCGCGCGCGCGCGCGCGCGCGTGTGTGTGTGTGTGTGTGTGTGTGTGTTGTTGTTGTTGTTGTTGCTGTTGTTGTTTTGTTTTGTTTATGGGAAGGAGCGAGAAGGTGTTGGGTTTCTGTGTGTGTATTTCTGTGTGTGTGTGTGTGTGTGTGTGTGTGTGTGTGTGTGTGTGTGTGTGTGGTGTGTGTGTGTGTGTGTGTGTGTGTGTGTGTGTGTGTGTGTGTGGTGTGTGTGTGTGGTGTGTGTGTGCACGTTTTTCCGTTGTTATTCTTTGTAACAGTGAAGTGCCACGGGTAACGATTATCATTCTGATCTGGCGTTACTTGTCCTGCATGCTGACTCATCCCCCACCCCACCCCCCTCCCCTGAAATTGTAATTGGACATGTCTGTGAAATAAGCACCATATATCCGCTGCCAATTGGCACCGTCTCGGACTACCCGATTGCACCAAGGCAGCGTGTTTTTTGTTCGGTAATTGTTGACGCCGTGGTTGGTTTTCTAAAACGATTTGCCCACCCCACTGCTGTGATGAATGTTCGCTGCTGCATCGTGAATTTTTTTGTAAACCCTTTGCGAATCACGTCAAGTCGTGAAAGTGAATCAAGCGGAAATGATTACCCTTTACTCCACCCTCACACACAAACACCCGTCTGGTGTAGAGGAAATTTCAACCGAAAACAAGACCACCCTCTCTGCAGCTCATTTAGAAACTATCAGTAGGGCTCAGCACATCACAGGGGGAAATGGAGTGCATTGAAAATTTTGATTTCACCTGATGTAGACTTCTTTGCCTCATGGATCATTTTGATCAATAGATCTCTTTTTTTTTTAGTCTGACCCACATGTATATGCTGTTGATGCTTTTAGCTTTTGGCTGGACTGATCTCTATCTTAATTTCTTTCCCACCTTTCAGCCTTCTACCCAGAGAGTTGCGAAAAAATGTGTCAGGGTGATAAAAAGCAGAACGGGTGATAGATAAGCCCCCCCCCCCCCCCCCACCCCCCCACCCCACCCCCGTCCCCTATGAACACAAAACACAAGATGTTTGATCCAATGCTGATGAAAAAAATGCTGAGAAGCTAACCAATTCTTCTGTCGAATTGGAATTATCCCCCTCTTCCAACCGATCGTGATCGAAAGCAGAAACGTCCTCTTCGGGAAAAAAACGAAAGTGACTGGTATGTGCAGTATCCCAAAAAATGTAATGGAAACATCATCATCATCATTATCATGATTGATGTACTTATATAGTGCCTGTCCTCGGTTCGACACCAAGCTCTAAGCGCTTTACAATCCACGCTCTTGTTTACACAACGAGCTGCCTACCAGGGGAAGAGCCGACTGAGGAGCTGCCTGCTGGGCGCTACATTCTGTTGTTTCCGTGTCATTCAGTCCAATATCTGTCACTCGGTTCTTCGTCCACTCTCTCATTCTTTCGGTGCCTGCAATGTGTGTTAATGTGTATACGTGTCATCCTACCAACTGCCAAACTGGCCTTTTCTTCCGAAAGTTGGTGATGGGATTTTACGTGTGTGCAAGATGTTATGCATGCGTTCACACACGGAACCTCGCTTTATAGTCTCATTCGAAGGACTTTAGGATAAATGGAGCCAGAAACTAATGTTAACTCGGAGGGAAAAATACCTTCTACCGAAACTGCCCAGTGGGGATTCGAACCCACAACCCCAGGATCACCAGGACCAAGAGTCCGGCGCTCTACAACTGAACTATTCTGGCCTTTCTACAGAAGCAGTCAACAGTGGCATGCACCCATGGTGAGTGCCCATTCAACAAATGTACTATGTGGTCATCAGCAAGTGCCAGAGATATGCATGTAGACGGAAGGTGGATAACGTTTCATCAGTTCTACTGGAAGGTGTCAATTCACTGGCTACCTGGGGAAAGAGGAAAGTGTTTCACTTAGTACCGTTGGTATAGCACGACTTTCCCTTAGCTGTAATCTAAACAAATTTGATAGGGTTTCATCATTCGGGAACACAGAATTAGTTCACACACACACACACACACACACACACACACACACACACACACACACACACACACACACACACACACATATATATATATATATATATATATATATATATTCAAGGTGCCTTAAGGAAGATCAACATAATCTGAAGGATAAGAAAGCTAGGACGTCAACATGGTGCTAAATTTGTGTTGAAAACTGGGCTCCTGTAGAAAAGCTCACTATGAGAGAACGTTTACAGAAACCTTGTTATGTCTCACTCACTGGACAGTGGTGCCAAACGTTATATGCACTGGCTATTTTTGTGCATATGTCTAAGACAAGGGTACATTCTATGTGAATAGTGTTTTTAAAGCATACTTGACCTGGGGCCCACTACGCCCCGAATGAATTGTTAAAAATACAAAGACGTGCGCGTGTGTGGCTGCATCAAAAGAATGTGTCTCGCTCAAGGATTGCACTAAGTTATTCACAGCTTTACAGGCACCACCTGATAATGTTAGCAGATACACCAGTGCGCGGTTGGCTGCGATGGAATAGCTCATTTGGTAGAGCGTCGGACTCGTGATCCTGGCGGTCCTATGGTTGCGGGTTCGAATCTCGACCTGGCCGTTTCAATAAAGGGGGATTTGTTCTGACCCCATTTCCCAAACGTCCTTCGAATGAGACTATAAAGTGAGTTTTCCGTGTGTGAATGCATGCACAACATCTTGCACACACACCAGCTTTCGAAAGCGAAGACCAGTTTTGGCTGTTGGTGTGGATGACACGTATATACATTGCAGGCACCGAAACAATGACAGATGAACGAAAACTCGAGTAACTAAAACTGGATTGAATGACACGGGAAACGACCGACAGACGGACACACACACACACACACACACACACACACACACACACACACACACACACACACACACATGCACACACACACACACACACACACACACACACACACACACACACACACACCACACACACACACACACACACAGCAGGCAGCTCTTTAGTCGGCTCTACCCAGGTAGGCAGTCCGTTGTGTGAACGAAAGCATGGATCATAAAGCACCCAGAGCTTGGTCTCTAACCAAGGATAGACATGATGTAAGTATTCTTCATGATAGCATACGTACTCTTAATGCTGACTCGCGAAGAGACAGGCATGGGACACATCTATTTTCAAGTCTCATTGCACGAGAGATGCCAGCGCATCAAACGACAAGGCACCATGCACCAGTCAGTGTCACTATGACAGCAGCTGGCTGGTCCAAGAACTCTACCTATGCTTGCTTGCAGCAGCAGACCATCTCAAGGGGAAAACCTGCATTTTGAAGAAACAGGAGCACAGAATAAATGCGAAGAGAAAGCACTGACTTTACTTTGTTTGGCTAGCGTACTTTTGCAGGGGAGAGCTATATTTCTGAAATGGAAATGTCTCCGTTAGTCCTCGGCTAAAACTGGCACATTTTGCATGTCCCCCTTACGGTGCGGAACATACACCCTTCGCGGTGTTCAAGTACAATAAAGCCATCTCTCTCTCTCTCTCTCTCTCTCTCTCTCTCTCTCTCTCTCTCTCCTCTCTCTCTCTCTCTCTAATTCTGGAGGCAGCCATCTTTTTTTTAAATTTTAAAATGGTTCTGCTGCAGAAGCAAGCATAGGTAGAGTTCTTGGACCAGCCAGCTGCTGTCATAGTGACAAACCAAAAACTGATAAAAGATGTCGCACTTTTGTTCACAAAGCTCTCTGTATCAGAAACTTGAATTCCTAGTGTGTACATTAGTAACTGTGTTTAGTTGCTTCATTGCCAATTGTGTCTTAATTGCTTCATTGGTTACATTTTCCTGTATGTTAAGTAGATTTGTATATACTGTTTTACGCTAGCGGATAAGTATGATTTAGCTGTGCCCTCCCCCCCCCCCCCCCCCCCCCCCCCCCCCCCCCCCCCGTTTTTTTTTTTTTTTTTGCGTACGTGCTTGATCATGTGTGACGATCTTTTATGTGTTTTATTGTGATGGGCTGGTGGCCTTTACAATTAAAGAACATTCATTCATTCTCTCCTCTCTCTCTCTCTCTCTCTCTCTCTCTCTCTGGGTGTGTGTGTGTCTGCCTGCCTGCCTGCCTGTCTGTCTGCATCTGTGTGTCTGTGTTTTGTATCTGCTCGACACTGTTGTTTGAATTGTCAGTTAAAAAAAAATTCAAAAAGCGCAAAACAAGAGGTCGACAGATCTGTCTTCTGAATGGTCGATGTTTCGTTGCAGTCGTTCGGCGGGCTCAGTAACACAGCTTTTTCTCCCTTTTTTCTCCACTCTTGTATTCACTGAATTTTGAACTTGCTGTTGTGTAGATTTCTTTTTCACGGAAGCTTGCGCCCAAATCTGAATCTTGACGACATGGTTGGGAGTGTACGATCAGCCACCCGTGACCACGATGTCATACAAATGCATCGGGGGGGGG
>JADBJO010001831.1:212652-220152 GCA_016801955.1 Conus betulinus
AAATCCGTATTCCTTTCATTAAATGTATTTACCAGTGGCATGGAATGATAATGGAAGTCAACGGGCGACATACGATTCTCTTCGAATTTCATGTAATGAGTTGTGAATGGCAATGCAAGGATTGTTCGTATCTCTTTCAGTAGTATTATCTTATTTAGTATGTCCTCAGATTGGTATATGGAGACCTCGGTGTTCTCATTCTCGTTCACCTGTTCGGCAACGATGGGTGGACTGTAAAAAAAATAGCTCCAGTGTTTTCGTTTTCTGGGCTGCTCGATGCAAGTTTTCAATTTCCCGTTCCTGATCGTCTGCTCCCACAGTCTAACATTGTAAGCTGAGCTTACTACCGGCTTCGAAAGTATTTCACCATAATTTGCTAGGAAGGAGTGAAACCAAAATTCCATCTTGTTTCTTGCTGAAAACTAAAGAGAAAACGTTTATGTCACCAATTGTGCGACAGGGAAAGGAAATTGTAAGTTAGTAGTCGATTTTCTTCATGTCAGATTGGGGGGTTGTCGTTTCAGCGATTTTCTTTTTTAATCTGTGCATGGGCTGATCAGATGGTGCCACGGCGCAGCATGTCTACCCATTAGATTTTAGACGGTGATAAGAAATGTGCTGATGTGAGGATGGGGAAGAATGTATGTCCTTGCATTGCCTTGCATGACTGTTATTTTGTTCGTGATCGTGTTTGTTTGAAAGGCGGCAATGGGTTTAAAAAGAGGGTTTTAAAAGTCATGAGAGTCGGGCACTAAGGTGGTACGCGTGGGTTTGCGGTGGCGATCGTTTGATTGCAGTGTGCGTTTTTTGTGTATTGCTCGTTGATTTTCTTTGATGTATACACTTGCCAGTGTAAACACTTAAGGCGCTCAGTTGATTCAGCATATGATATTCGTAACAACAGGAAACCGACCTCCACAATGTCATAACCTTAACCTGACCATAACCTATTCTTCAACCTAATCTAACCCTGACTCAAATCCGAACCTAAACATAAACCTAACTGCATAAAACCTGATGAAAACCATTGAAATATTGTCGGCTTGTGGGGGGAGGGGGTGGAGTGGGGGGGAGTGGGGGGGGGGGGGGGGGGGAAGAGGTGGAGGATGCAGGGGAGAATGGAGTTGTCTTCTCCTTTCTGGAAAGAACATTTCACCTGTCATGGGCTAGCTCCCAACAACACAGCAGCTCATCCGGAGTCTTCAGGTCGAGCAGGAGACAGTTGGTTCAAATCCTTCTGCTGTTGATCCCAGCTCCTCCCCAAATCCCAAGTGGTAGGACAGCTCCTTCAGTTATAATGCCAGTGCTCGAATGGATCACAAACTTGCCACCCAGCCACTCTCCTCTTCGTGGATCTTTCCCCCCCTTGTAGGCTTATCAGTCCGAGTTGCCGTTGCCTTGCACACTAACTACAAGCCGCTTTTTCTCTAATACTTGTCATTGAAATGTGTACAGCGCGCTTGACCGAAGACCTGCAGTAAACACTCTGCCCTTCTATCCACGCCCCACACACCTGCCCACCCACACCATCCCCTCGCCCCCTTTCTGCTTGTCCCATTGTGTTTGAGTGCCGCTTTGAGCTGCATGTATTCTTGGCTTTTAAATCAGGCCTGACGACGTTTCTTTATCACGTTGATCTTTTCAAATGACTGAGAATGTTCGAGTTTTGAGTGAGTGAGTGAGTGAGTGGGTGTGTGTGTGTGTGTGTGTGTGTGTGTGTGTAAGGTTGGGGGGAGGTTGGGGGGAGGGGGGGTCTGTGTCACCTCCTGGGGCCGTATTCATAAACAGACTTGGTCCCATCAAGTTCTTCCTCCGCAAGGGAGGATAACTTTTCACCCACACTAGCCCGTCTACTTTTACCTTCACGAAGGTTTCTTTGCACCCATATCCATTCGCTGGGTTATCTGTTAACGTTAAAACCCAGAATGCTCAACCCATTTCCACCAAACTTTGTGAAAAGACAAAATGCGGCTAACGAACTAACCAGTTATAGTCTGGTGCGAGCCTGGATCATACTGGGGGAACCTGAACCAGCTCAGGGAACTTTGACCATGCAAAAACTACCGAAACCGTTATAAACAAAGTTCGGGAAAGATATTAACGTGGCCCGGGCAAACCCATTAAAATTTGGCGCAGATCCGCTCCACGGATCCGGATTAAGGGGCGGATCCAGGATTCGTTCAGCAAAAGAGTTACAAATGTTCTACTGAACACGAACGCTGCGTAGTCACTGTTTAGGAATCGATCTATTCTGGAGAAGAAAAAAATCAGGAGAAGAGAATGCCTGTCTTTCCATTGCAAATAGAGTTACTTTTTTTCAGTTTATGGGTCAAGCGAACAGGTCTGAAGAGTCAAATAATTTAAAGCGCACGCCAGCACAACGATCGGGATATTTTTATAACTTAATTTTTACACACACACACACACACACACACACACACACACACACACACACACACACCACACCACACACACACACACACACACACACACACACACACACACAGAGGAAAGAAAGGTGTAAACGTTCTTGTTTCTGTTATCAGCTTTTTTTTTTTTTTTCTTATTTTATCCGCTCCTCCAAAACTCCTATATCCTATTCTTCCTGTTTCTTCATGTTAGTGATTTTCGAAGGGTCAGTGGTGGTATCACTATCAGCACCATTGTTTTTGATATCTCGTCGAACTATGTCATGTGCTCCCGTGTGTGGCAACACGTCTGATCGTGACGATTGGCGTTTATCTTTTGTCAGAACGTTGGTCTCTCTATTTTCTTTTTTTTCTTTTTTTTTTTTTTTTCTTTTTTTTTTTTGTTTAGCAGTTGACGACACCGTTACGATTAAGTCCTACTCTCTTGTCTGTCTGTCTGTCTGTCTGCCTGTCTGTGTGTGTGTGAGTGTGTGTGTGTGTGTGTCTCTCTCTCTCTCTCTCTCTCTCTCTCTCTCCTCTCTCTCTATCTATCTATCTATCTATCTATCTATCTATCTAACTCTCCCTCTCTCTCCCCCTCTGTCTCTCTGTCTGTCTCTGTCTCTCTGTCTCTGTTTCTCTCTCTATCTCTCTCTCTCTCTCTCTCTCTCTCTCTCTCTCTCTCTCTCTCTCTCTCAGACTAGAGTATCTTAATGACTTGTAGCCATGAAAGACAATTTTCATCTTGTTGGCATTAAAATGGCGAGATTTTGGACTGGAGAGAACTTGAATCAGGACTAGGTTGCTTCTTGTTGTTGTTGTTGTTCTGGTTGTTGTTGTTGTTGTGTTTCTTCTTCTTCTTCTTTTCTCTTCTTCTTCTTCTCTTCTTCTCCCTCCTCCTCCCTCCTCCTCCTCCTTCAGCCTGTAGCCTAATATTTTTCCACACATTTTTTTTTGTTTTTTGTTTTTTTTGAGGGTGGGTGGTGGTGGTTAAGAGCTTCTTTCTCTCTATCTCTGTCTTTCTGTCTGTTTACAGTGTCATTGCACTCACTGGACCAAAATTCACAGCAGGCATGAATGCGCAAGCACTTCTACATCACGGAAGTGACCACTTGCCTGTAGTATTCAGTTTACAGAAACTAACACAAGTTAAACAAACGAAACAAACGGATCCTCTTCAATATAACAATAATGAAGGAAATATATCATAGGAAAATTAAGGAGTAGAAGATGCAAAAGAAGCAAATTGTTCAGCCCCGTTGGTTGAATAGAGACACGGAAACAGCCTTGAAAGAGAAACGCAATTGGCAGAGAGAAAGAGGAAAACCATGTCTTTGTCCAGCTATTAAAAACAGACATAAAAAGAAGAACAAGTCGAAAGAGTAGCTGAAGAAGCAAAAGAAAGCACACGACAACAATTTTGTCTGTCACTTAACAATGACACAACACTCACTCAGTTCTGGCAGTTTTACCATCGCATGGAAGGAAAACACAGAACAAACACCACCCCAGATATCCTAGATGCGCAAAACTCAAGACAATTGTGGAGAAAGGGTCGGCTCTACTTAAACGTTTCATAGAACAAAGCGATCAAATAAATTTGGAGGAAAAAGAAGTATGTGACCAAGTTAAATCAAC
The DNA here is from genome assembly GCA_016801955.1 of Conus betulinus. Lineage (NCBI taxonomy): Eukaryota > Metazoa > Mollusca > Gastropoda > Neogastropoda > Conidae > Conus > Conus betulinus. The sequence goes on from JADBJO010001831.1 coordinate 216,699, forward strand.
ACCCAGCTCAAACTGGCATCGATGATGAAATTACACCATCTGATGTGGATGACGTGATAGCCAGGTACAGGGCTAAGCAAAGTACGGTATTCAGATATCAAACAGCTCTCAGAAGAGGACAGAGCCCATCTCTTCAGTCTCCAGCAGAACAGTTTTGATAATGGCTGTGTCCCCGAGGACTGGATACACAGTTATCAGAAAGCTTTATCAAAAGCAGGAAAATATCCTTATCGGTTAAATGGCTACCGCATACTCACTATGCAAAACACGTTAGGAAAGCTCGTGGAATGATTATAGCAAGAAAACTCGCGAGAGACCTTGAAAGTCGACAAATCCTCCCACCAAATCAAGGAGGATACAGAACAGGAAAATCATATGGGGAAAACGCGTCCGCTTTTGCCTATGAAGTATACGAAGGATCCTAAAGAAAGGAAGAAACACTGGCAATTGTAACAGACCTGAAAGATACATAAAACAGTCCAGTTCTCGCTTCTCATGAGCTACTCCGTGACTATGGAGTCAGCAAGACACTTACACGATGGATTGCAGCAGCACTGCAAGAGCGATCCGTCATCCTGCGATTTGTAGACCGGATGTCTGAACCTCATAACTTTGTATGGGATTGCCTCAAGGTTCTCCTCTCTCCCCCCTGTTGTATACAATGTTTACACTAAAAGCCTTGCAGACCTCAATAGAAACGGGCTGCTCGAGTGTTGATACTAGCAGATGACGGTGTGATCTACGAAACATCAAAAGAATGCGTAAGAAAGAACGACAGCAGTTCAGCATCAGTTGTACAGCATTGCCTAGCGGTGTCAAGAAACTGGATGGTCCATCAACCCCACAAAAAGCCCAGACATTGGCCTCCACTCTCACACAACATCCGATAATTAGTAGTGAAAATTGTGCGCACTGTCCAAAGTGGACATCAGCTGTCATCCTGCAGTGTCTGTATACCCGTGTGGCTTTTTAGGAGTGTGTGTGTGTGTGTGTGTGTGTATGTGTGTGTGTGTGTATGGTACTGATTCTTCTTCTTCTTCTTCTTCTCTAACTTTTTTTGTTGTAATCTGGAGGGGTAAATTAAGGGGAATATCTGGAGCTGTCGGCACGAGTCTAACTGGTAAGCCTTAAGATGTCAACAGTTCAGTTACCCTGTCATTGTCGTTGGTTTCTTTTTCAATGTTGTTGGCAGTTTGTTGGTGGTGGCTGGTGGTGATGGTGATGGTGGTTTTTCTCTTTTTTTTTCTTTTTTTTTTTTTTTTTGGTGATGATCTCCCTTGTTTTTTGATGTGACTTTTTTCTCTTGCGCAAGAATGACAGCTTCAAAAAGGAGTCTCTGTGGTGGCCTTGGCAGAACTTGAAATTTCTCTCTCTCTCTCTCTCTCTCTCTCTCTCTCTCTCTCTCTCTCTCTCTCTCTCTCTCTCTCTCTCTCTCGGGGAAGCGTACGCGCATTCATCCATACGTGTATGCGCATGAATGCATGCATGTCTGTGTACTTGCATATGTGCGCGTGTGTGTTTGTGCGCGTGCGCATATATATATACGAGCTTGTGTGTGTGTGTGTGTGTGCGCGCGCGCGCGTGCAAACGCATATGCGTGCGTGCGTGCGTGCGTGCGTGCGTGTGTGTGGTGTGTGTGTGTGTGTGTGTGTGTATACGAGAGCGCGTGTCATGTTGTATGTGTCACGCTGCGTGTTTGCAGATATGTGTGAGTGGGCGCGCGTTGCGGCGTGCACGGGGACCTGTCGTCTTATTACCTAGACCACTTTAGTTTTGTTTTGTTTTTTTCTCTGTCTCTCTCTCTTTTCTTGAAGAGAACAATCCAAAAGCCCTTCCCGTCTGTAAAGATATCCCCGACTGTTCAACGGCCTGTTGACTGGTATCGAGGTGGTGGTTATGATGATAGCGGCGGGTGACACCTTGAGTCATTGCAGCCTTCCACCATGCTGCTGATAACAGTGTGACATTGAGTGATAACGGTCTAATTGTAACTTTTCTTCTTTTTTCTTTCTTCTTTTTCTTTTTTTTTTTTTTTTTTTTTTTTTTTTTTCGGTCACCGTGAATCACACTCGGACGGCTTGCTTGACCTTGGGAAAAATTTTTCCCTTGTATGTGTCACAAGATTTAGGGGAGGGGGGCGGGGGTCTTCTTCTTCTTTTTTTTTTTTTTTTTTTTTTTTTTGAAGGTCATAGCGTGCTCTGGTGGCGAGACAATCAAGGGCATGCACTGACATAGAACAATCAATCAAGATGCACGCTGTTCTTTAAAAAAAAAAAAAAAGAAAAAAAAATGATTTTATAGGCTTTTATTGTTCTTAAAGAAAAAAAAACATATACACAGCAACAGCAAAAAATCAGAAATGATAGTAAAAGAAAGAAAAAAAAAAAAGACTCAATAATAAATGATTACATAAACTACAAACAAACAGAAAAGAGAATATAAAGCTTCAGCATAGCATCATACATTGACATAAAGCACAGATGTTCGGCGACGTTCGTAGCACGATACAATGGATTGTGATGAAGGCAAGCTATTCGCATGTGGTGTAAGCATGCTTTAGGGTGAGTAAAGCACGCTATTAGTGGCGGTGCGCTTCCTGCACAAAACAAACAAACAAACAAACATACACCAAAAAAGAAAGGAAAAAGAAAGAAAGGAAAGACAGTACATGATGGGAAAAAAGTCTTTTCTAACTGCTTGCCATTCAAAGAAACACCGTCAAATTCAAGCAAAACGACTTCAACGTTAAAGGACAGTCTTGTACAGTTTTCACACTTCTGTTTTCATGTGTGCGTGCGTGCGTGCGTGCGTGTGTGTGCTTGTGTGTGTGTGTGTGTGTGTGTGTGTGTGTGTGTGTGTGTGCGCACGCATACGCGTGCATGTGTGTGTGTGTGTGTGGGGGGGGGGGGGTGAATGGTGTGTGTGTGTGTGTGCTTTGCGTGCGTGTGTGTGCTTGCGTGCGTGTGTGCGTGTGTGTGTGTGTGAAATGTTGTCTGTCGGATATGCGACTGGCAAACTCGGCTCAGTTTCCTCCTGCAGCTGGTCATTCATTACCAACGGCTCGATTCCTCTGTGGGAACTGAGGAATGTGGGGAAAGTGGCCATCGCCGACCTGTGTGAACTGTTGTACGGCGCTCTCTTTACACTGCCTCTGTGTTGGCTTCGTCTGTGAGGCACGCAGTATAGTGTGTGTGTGTGTGTGTGTGTGTGTGTGTGTGTGTGTGTTCGTGCGTCCGCGCGAGCGCGCGCGCGTGTGTGTGTTTCTGTGAGAGAGCACACACACACACACACACACGCACACACACACACACACACACACTATCTGACGTGGAAACAGTCACCACGTTTTTCACTGGCGGCCATGGGAACTCTTTGCCGCGGGTTGAGAGCGAGTGCCAACTCGACACCTCTTCACATAAAACACTTCACTGCGCGACAGCCCGATCTCACGTAC
>JADBJO010001831.1:225152-227652 GCA_016801955.1 Conus betulinus
ACTGCACTGCTGCTGAGTCACTTCGGTGGTGTTCAGTGGGGCCTGTTCTGACCTAACATACGCATTACACCACCTACTAAGCCCTCTACTGACGACAACAATTGCTTAGTCGCGGAGCGGCGCGTGAGCGAGATCTCCCCCCGGAGGGCGCCACCATGTCCGTCCACCGTCAGCCCCCATGGACCCGCCGAGATCGGTGACCCCGACGGAACCAAACAAGGCCACAGACGTGGAGACGACATCGAAACTGAGGACACCATGAGAACAGGGCATGAAGGGCCACGGAATTTGAGACATTCTCTTTTTTTTTTTTTAATGCTGATCGATGAGAATGAGGATGATTAAGATGATGCTACGGATTTCCATTTCCATCTGAGACAACGTGACAGGGCTGTACTCTACGCTTCCTTTCATAATATATCCCGGCGTCAACTAGGCCCGGGAGATACAGGCACCTGCAGTGTTGGTCAGGAAATTTTGAGCAACACTCTCAGAAACGCATCCATTAAGTGGATGAGACTCGACTGTGTGGTCCTAATCTTCCCAACTGAGTCCACAGCAAACTCAACTCTGGGTAGGAGCCGGTCGGGGCAGAAAAAAACCGCATGACTCTGATGGGATTCGAATCCACGACCTCCCAGCCGGGAGAGTCCGCGATGCTAACCACTTCACCATGGCGGCTGGTTTTTAGGGACAAGTTTGTCGCTGCAGCAAGCTGCAACATGGAGTCAATCGTCTTGATAAGACTTTGTAGGCTGGCAGGTTGGGTCGAGGTTGGTGTTTGCGGGTGGGCCGAGGCACCCGAGGTAGCGGTCGTCTGCAGAGGCAGATCTGTAACGTGAATGGTTGAGTTTTACGTCCTCATAGCGAAAGCTTTTAGGGACATGTCTTTCATTCGCGATAGTCTGACTTTTCACTGCCAAATCCTTGCGTTTCCTCCTATGGCGTAGAAAAACACAAGAAGTGCACAAGCTATGCATAATTCTGCTACCTTTTGCTGACAAATGACATTGAACTTATTTTACTGACCCCAAATTCCAGGACTAAATCGACGTTTTCACATTCAGAAAAAAAAAAAGAAAGATTTTTCACGCTGCCAGGGCTCATCCAGTCAGACAGTGTTGTTACTACTTGACCTTTGTGGTAACCCCGAACTCTGAGCGAACGGTAACGTGACGTCGTCTGATCGGTGGACAGAGTGACTTCCCTTCTCACTGTGTTCCAACCTGGCTCCAAAGCCTTCAGGCTGGAAGGAGAGGAACATGGGGCAAACAGGATGGGGATTGGTCAGTTTGCTGTGAAGTGGCGTAGCAGCGAAGACCAAGGGACTTGACAACACCATCCGATCGTCCCACTAAAACACCAAACCAAAGAATAGATTTCAAATCTATGCCCACTCTCCCCTCTCAACCCCCCCCCCCCCCCCCCCCCCCCCCCCCCCCCCTTTCTTGCTTAGGACGGTGCGAAAGGCCGACTGACACGATCTATGACACAGAAAAAAAATTGCGTCACGGTAAATACGTGCCGCCTTTCGTTCGTTCTTCTAGTCAGCTACCCTCCCTCCCTTCCCCCCTCTCAACCCTCCCTCCCCCCATGCTGTGCGATACTACGCAGCGTGGGATGTGCGTTCTAACAATAGCCCTCTCTCAGCCCCCCCCCCCCCCCCCCCCCACCCCCCGTGACACAAAGGCATGCTGCCACGCTCTCCACCACCACCACCACCCCCCCCCCCCCTTTCATACCTACCCAACATACCCCCCCCCCCCTTCGCAGACACCTATGCGCGGCCCCCTCTCACCCCTGATCGGTAAATGACAGTTTGTCAAATTTGATTCGGCAAGTGAGAGATTCATATAGCAGACACACACACAGGCGCAACTTCACTGACTGACCCCTCAGGACTGCCTGTAGACAAGAGCAGAGGAAGACAAAGGGACAGAGAAGGCCTAGTAAACTCTTGGTAACTCTCTTGATCTCAAGTCATTCACTGTTCATTCCCAGGAAAAGTGAGTTGGAACTCTGTTTTACATTTTTGAATCTATGTATTGATTTTATGTATGCTGTGTGTGTTAACATTGTAACTTTGTACAAATGCTTAGCAACATTTATCAAACTGATGAATGATTATTTTGTGTAGTAGTTTGCTTGCCATCATATGGCAAAAGCTCTCTCCCCAGTGGTTTTGATTCTTTGTTAACAATCTGACCACTGCTCTTTGTGTTCACCCTGACTTTTGTCAGTATGCAACTCTGTCTGTTAAGATAATAATTCAATGATTAATTTTGATCAGGAAAAACAGTATGCCTGTGCTAGGTAAAAACTGCTACTCTGATTTATAAATACTGGTGATTATTGGAATGATTTGTAGTGTATGACTTTAAGTCTACACCACATGTGTACTACTTGGACTAAGCATAGCCCAAGTCAGTGTGATTTAATTCATATGAAACATGGAAGAGTTGTTTAACTAAAAAACTGTAACATTGTATTACTGTCTCCT
>JADBJO010001831.1:235152-237652 GCA_016801955.1 Conus betulinus
GGGGGTATAAACATGAAATAAGGCGGGCGCAGAGAAAAAGAGAGAAGCTGGCCGGAAAGTAATGGGGGGGGGGGGGGGGGGGGCGAGGATATATGCGGCAGTTACATTTCTGGGGTGGTCTAGTCTACATTAAATAGACACATGAAATAGCGTGTTCAGACGTAACACTTAGCTTTTGAACAGAGGGCTCCTGAAGTCCAGAATTGCCGTTTTGCGCATACATCTGTAACTGACGAAGAAATTCTGAGGTGTCCAATGATAACAACGACACCCATGTTGACAGTAGGCCTTTATGACAGAATCCCGACAAATAACAGCAAGACTATCAGCATCGGTCGGGGGGGGGGGGGGGGGGGGGGGGGGGGGGGAGGGGGGGAGAGAGATTATCATTAGGTCCCTAATACTAACCTAACTTAGTCCAAATCCTAAGCCTGAACCAGATCAAACCCAAACTGTATAAAACCTTATTGAGAGAGAGAGAGAGAGAGAGAGAGAGAGAGAGAGAGAGAAAAGAAAAAATCAGAGATTAACTATGTTTGCATTGAGTGCGGACTATGGAGCTGTCTTCTCCTTTCTTCATCGCCTGCACTGAGTCTAACAATAATTAGTATGGTTATTGGTTTGCTCTTGAGGCTAACCCTACTCTCTTGCCCCCAGATGCTCGAGTACCAACTCATCAACATTTACCGGAGCTCAGTGGATAATACACAACTTCAAGGTCATGTTGAATGTGTGTGACGACTTCCACTGACACATCCACTAATCCACCCACGACTCCAGTGAACGAGAACCTTGTTGATCTTCGTTTCTTCAGTCTTCCTCCATCACGATAAGTGGAATGATAACATCGTTAAGAAGCTGAAAGCCACTGACTTCAAAGAAAACAACAACGGTCAAAGCAAGTGTATCGACAAGTGTGCTGATGGCTTTAGTGGTTATATACCCCTTACCAACGCAAGAAACGCCGTGGACAGTGACACGCCTCAACAATGGGATGCAGCTATCCAGAAGGAGTTTACACGGATGCTTAAAGGTCTTGGACACCCCGGTCTAGCACAATCAAACATTGGAAAAGAACCGTCTAACCCAGCTGAAACCTTCCCTCAGCTAGCCCTCTGTTTTGTACCTGACGAACTGTTCCCAGTATCTCATAACGATACTATCGGTGATAGGAGGACAAAGCGTGAAATCCACTAGAAGATCAACCGTGATGTGGAAGTATAACGTCTTATTGGCGTGCGCATACAAGCTGAAGACGCAAGGCGTGGATTGATGTGACTTTATTCATTCTCATCACATTGTATCTCATCGTGCTATGAGTACAATTTCCCATCTTCAAGATGTCTTACATTACCATCTCTCTTTCGATAAGCCACGAATGTTCTACGTCTGTGCGATAAGCACGTAAGATCTGGTTCTGCATTGCAAACTGCATACACGCATGGAGGGGGGGGGGGGGGGGGGGGGGGGGGGGGTTTGACTTTACCGTGATAACGAGTATCATACAGATAGCCTCCCTTGGTACTTTCTAGAGCAGCAATAGAAGTTATGAGAAGCAGATGTCGATAAAGCCTCTTGGTGCATCTATCATTATCACCATTATGTTCTTTATTGTCAGGCACTTATTGGCGTGCATACAAGCTTAAGACAGAAGATGTGAATTGGTGTGACTTTATTAAAACTCTCATCAAACGTATCTCATGATGGTGTGTGTGTGTGTGTGTGTGTGTGTGTGTGTGTGTGTGTGTGTGTGTGTGTGTGTGTGTGTGCACGCGCATGCTGCTACAGCATTAAGGGCGTGCAGAAAACTTCGATACGATAACAGTGGCAGGGTACCAATTTCAGGGGAATGAATCTCTGCTGCCTCGCACATTATTTCGTAGTTCTTTCCCTTTCGCACGAAGCATCATCGCCGGACGGCGCTGCCGTGTATTTCTATAGTAGATTTTTCCACACAACTAAGGAAGTGGAACCAAACCCAAAACGCGCGTGCACGCGCACACACACACTCACACACATACACACACACGCACGCGCGCGCGCACGCACGCACGCACGCGCGCACGCACGCACGCACGCGCGCACGCATGCGCGCCCGCGCGCGCGCGCGCGCGCGCACACACACACACACACACACACATACACACACACACACACACACACATACATATTGTGATGCTTCTCCGTAAAGAGCACAACATGCCATGCCAGAAATACCTTTTTTTTCTTTTTTTTTTTTTTTTTGATAAGTAAATAAATACGAGGGATGAAAACAGGAGCATATGGATGGGTCCGGTGTACTCAGGTCCAGTTGAATGATGTCAGGCTTTTGCGTCATGGACTAAGGTCTATGCAGTGGGTCATGAACTGGGAAGAGTGCCGCCGAGCTCGGGTAGCCTGGATGGGAGTCGTCAGGTGGAACACCCTGCCTTCGTTCAACAGTTTATTACCCGTGAAGTACACTATCATCACAGGTGAGTCAGTTCGCCTACCTTGGCAG
>JADBJO010001831.1:242652-250152 GCA_016801955.1 Conus betulinus
GGGATAATCCTTGCCTGTCTATACAGGGAGTGTCCGCAGGAGTATCAGCTTGCATACACAGAAGAAGAAGTTAGAATTCTGTAAAACTTTGCCGAGGTTGTATACATCTCAGGGATGTGGTGGGTTGTTATTTGCCTGTCAGTAAGTTGCCAGTGCTTGGGTTTGATGGTAATTCTCAACTGGTGGCATGTGAAGGTTTTTATTCAAGGACGCTTTGTTGTTGTTTTTTTTTTGCTGAATTTGACAGCTAATCACTTCTTTTGTCTTGATATTGTGTAGAGTTAGGATATTACATCATTGCAAGTTTTTCTTTTTGGGATGTAACTTGCAGCTGAGTTTTTGGAATTGATCAGTTGATAGATTGGTTGATTTTGATTGTATCACTGCTAGTCAGGGTAGATGTTGTAGTTTTCACTTTAGTGTGGTAGTGTAAGGATATGATGAAACTAAGAACCATGAAGAGCAATGTTACAGATGAAGTGCAATTTTCATGAAGTGCAGTTATTACTTTACTACATTTTACTTTTGAAAAAAAGGGCATATTATACATATTGCATATTTTGTAGATGTTGCTAAGTTTATTTGTAAGGAGCCTATTTTGAAACACCCATGATCGTAGGCTGTATTGTCTTTATAAGCTGTTGTGAGTTTTTTTTGTTTGTTTTTTTTCATTCCAACAGGTTTTCCTTCATGCTATCCCAACCCATGTCAGAACAACCGGCCATGCACAACGACTGCCAATGGACACAGTTATTGCCAGTATGTATTGAATTCAATATTTTTTTTCCCGAAGAAAAATATAGCAACACACACACACACACGCACATGCACGCATGCACGCACGCATGCACGCACGCATGCACTCACACACACACACACACACACACACACACACACACACACACACACACACACACACACACACACACACACATACATACATACACACAGTATACACATACACACAACACACACACACACACACACACTGGGGGGGGGGGGGGGGGGGGGTGGGGGGGGAGGAGATAGATAGAGAGATTAATTGATGAATTTTTCTGTCACTTTTAAAATTAGAATCTGAACTTTCCCAGCTGGAAGAGAAACAAGAGCTGAGACAGTCTGTTTTTGGAATCAACATTTAGAAAGAAAAAAAAAATGTACCCCCTTGAAGTGAAGTGTGGGGGTGGGCAGGTGGGGTTGTGTGTGGTAATTTCTCATATTACTGAACAGCCAGAGTTCATGGTACGGAGTAGCACAGAAGTAGCATGTAAAACTGTGCAATAATAAGTCCACTGGGTCAGGGTCACAGGTTTTGTTTTGTTTTTTTATCCTGTGGGTGAGGAATTTACAACCCCCCCAAAGAAAACAAACCCTTCATTGAGCTGCCGTCTTGATCAGAATAGACCAAAGATGTTTTGGAATGATCATCCACACCCTCAAGTCCCATACTGCTTGGTGCTGACAGGTGCTTTTTGACAAGAAGTAAGAACAGGTGTCCAAGTGTTGAGAGTCTTTCTGTGTGCTGACATCTCTGCGTTCATAGGGACATCTCCATTCCGGCGGTAAGTTCCTCATCAGGGAAACATTAAGTTACTGTGAATGATGCTCAGAGGACCCTCTGATCGGAAATTGCCTTCAGGGAAACAGGTTACATAAGGAGCTAAGAGGATGCCCGTTAAAGGTATGGAAGGCCTGAAGTGTCTCTTGGCTTAATATTATCCTTATAGATACTGAATGGGTGCAAACTTCGTGTGATCGCAACTCTAGCTTGTCAGTCTGAGGGGCTTATGGTAGAGCCCTGTCCACCACCAACTGGGTAACACATAAAACAGAATTTGTCAGTTATAATCTCCCAGGTGAAATGATGGGCAGACCTGCCTGAATAAACACTGAAGAAAATCAGACAAATTTTTAGTAAATCCATGTTGATTTTTTTTTTTTTTTTTAGAGTTTAAAAAGTTCCAAGTAGGCATTTGGATACTTGTACAGAAGATAAACGCTGCCATTAGTGTGCCAAGCATTCTCTGGTGCCGTTTGAAATTCTTTGATGAATACATACTCAGAGAGTAGTGACAGCACTGTTCATGTGTATGTCATGGCGTAATAGTGAATATTATCTGTTCAGTAAAAGAATGTTGAACAGAACAGAAGGAAGTTGAAGAGTCTTGGTGCATTCTTACCTACAGGCAGGGAGGGTCAGAGGGCAACTCTGATGACAGGAATGGGGGGCTGGTCAGGGACAGATGACAGTGAAAAATGTAAAGAAGACTCGGCGTTGGTGAAGAATGCTTGGCATGGTCAGTCATTCTGAAAGTGGAAAATGCACCAGATTTTATCAATGATAAAGTAGGCTTGACAGGAAATCAGTGAGGCTGTCCATTTTGAAAATATTCAGAAAATCGAACACACACACACACACACACACACACACACCACACACACACACACACACACACACACACACACACACAGAGGGAGAGGGAGAGAGAGGAAGAGAAGGAAAGGGATGGGCAGGGTACAAAGCGTGATGACATGCTCAAGCTGGGAATAGGGAGTCAGTGACAGCTAGGCCACATCTACATAGGCACCCGATAAGAGATGAAGAGCATAGGATGTAACTGATGCAAGAAGGGATTTTATGCTGCAGTCGGGTGAATCAGTCAAGTACCTATGCAGCATGAGTAAAGCTGCAACTTTGTAGTGAAAGGAAAGCAGAAAACATGCCACAGCCTGTCCAACAAAATCCTTCAGCTACTTTGTATGCTGAAATGTCTTCATGATAGTACTGCTAGCTTCAGGCCAGTGACAGGTAAAGATCAGCTGTGATTGCAAGTGTTCAACACACTCCTCCTGTTCTGCTGAATTAAACTAAAATCATACCGGAAACCCTGTGTCATCTGGTCTCTCCACATCTCAAGCGGATTACATGATACAGGTGTACCAATCGCACCTGCCAAAGGTGTCGGAGCGGGCCATGATAACCATCCCAGTACGGCTGGGGTGGAGGCTTAGATCTAACGGTACCTGACAACACCAATAACCAGAGTAGCAACACATTCAGATTAACAATGAAAACACCTGTTTTTTATGTCGGGCGTGAACGGGATTCCATTGTCCATGGCAGTCACTGACTCTGAACCCAGCGTTCTACCAATGGGTGAAATCAGGCACCACCCACTCTCATAGAGAAGCCTTTAATAACAGATAAGTTGCGTTGTCAGTTAACCAATTCATCTTTAATGGCAGACTTACGGTCTTAACCGACTTTAACTTCCTCTTACGATTGGTGAAGCCATACACTTGCTCAGATGGGTAAGTACCTTGCCAGGACGTCCCAGTCCAAGACTGTTCAGCTGGGTGGGGTCGGGGGTGAACGGCGCAGAGGTCACTGGACGGTGACGTCTTGACTGGACTTGCAGCATGCTGGGCTGGAGCGAATACTCCACGCTGTTGAGGCGGACTGATAGATTCTGCTGATGAAGGTCACTCACTCTCTGCCCCCAGTGAACTGCCTGCTGTCGCGGGATGAAAACAAACAAATAAACAAAAGCAAGGAAGTGAGGTCTGAATGAACCGTTTGTGAGAGTAATTCATGACCGTGCTGCCGGCTGATCAGTTACGCATGCTTTGCAATATCCAGCTCTGTTTCTGTGTCTGTCTCTCTCGCTGTCTTTCACTCTCTCTCTGTCTTTCTCTCTCTTTCTTTTTTTTTTTTTTTTTTTGTCTCTGTCGTTTTGTTTGTCTCTGTCCCTCTCTCTCTTCTCTTCTTCTTCTTCTTCTTTTCTTCTTCTTCTTCTCTCTCTCTCTCTCTCTCCTCTCTTTCTCTCTCTCTCTCCCCCTCACCCCGTCTCCCCCCCCCTCTCTCTCTCTCACCTCTCACTTTCCCACTCTCTACCCTCTCACCCTCTCTCTCTGTAGTGTAATCCATGTATGGGAAAAAAAAACAAACAAAACCTTGCTGAAGGTTGTTGTCACTAAAGAATTAAACAGGAAAACAACCAAAGTTCTTGTTCTGTGAAGAAGTCACTTAGACAGTAAAGTGTGGTCAACACCGCTCAAGTTCTTGTTGGGCCTGAACTGACACTGGAATGTGATATATAAAAGGAAACAGAGAGTCAGCCCTGTCATTCAGTGTCAGACTGAAACAGCCCTCGGCATAGCATCATGTTGATTAATAAATGTCCTCAGTCATTGTGAAACACGTTTCGTATTCTGTGGTCCTTCACTTAAACAGACCTCACATAGCATCATGTTGATTAATAAATGTCCTTGGTCATCGTGAACAAGTTTCGTACTCTGTGGTCCTTCACTTAAACAGACCTCGGCATAGCATCATGTTGATTAATAAATGTCCTCAGTCATCGTGAACAAGTTTCGTACTCTGTGGTCCTTCACTTAAACAGACCTCGGCATAGCATCGTGTTGATTAATAAATGTCCTCGGTCATCGTGAACACGTTTCGTACTCTGTGGTCCTTCACTTAAACAGCCCTCGGCATAGCATCATGTAAACTCTCAACAGTTTTTTTGAGATTTTTTTTTGCGTTTTGCATGACAGATGTTCTTTTTTTTTTTTTTTTTTTTTTCGTAACATTCTGTGCATTATTTCTAAAATTATAATATTTTTGTGATGAATCTGTTTATTTGGGTTTTTTTTTTTTTTTTTTTTTAGGCGTATATATTGCTTCAGATAACAAAAATGTTGTTTTAAATACCATAATTCCAGGGGGGGGGAAGGTCAATCACCAGTGATCGAAATCCAAGGGAAAGAACTGGAGAGAGTGAAGCAGTTATCAGTTAGAAAACGAGCAAAGAAAGACCCACGCAATGATGAAATCTGGATATACAGATACGGGCGTTTCACAAACAACATGTCTCTCTCTCTCTCTCTCTCTCTCTCTCTCTCTCTCTCTCTATCTCTCTCTCTCTATATATATATCAACAGATCTCTGTGTGTGTGTGTGTGTGTGTGTGTGAGTGTGTGTGTGTGACTTAGGAACCTCCTCATATCCATGCCTGTGATAAGTTTGTGTAAAGGTTTTTTTTTTTTTTTTTTTTTTATTTAGTATCAGTAAATGGATGGGGGGGGGGGGAGGGGGGGCGTCCACTGATGAACACATGGGGCGGCAGGCACCCTTTGGAATGGGGCTGGGACTCCCCACGCTGGCTAGGTCTGCAGCGAAGCAATCGTGCCTCGCCACTGCCGTTGGTGGTGTTAGGCTTGCTGAAGTGGAATTTCTCAATGGACGAGGGTGCTGAGACTGCAACAGTCTGGATCTGGGTGTGGCTGTGATGGGGGGAGGAGATGGGGGGGGGGGGGGGGGGGTGGGGGGGGGGGGGGGGGGGGGGGGTGGGGGGGGGGGTGGGGGGGAGCCAAAATGAGTCACAGGGAAATAATGCCACTGAAGTGTGGTTGTCAGGAAAGGGGGTCAGAGAGGGAAGGAGAAGGGGTTGGAAGGATTGGGGGAGGGGAGGGTGGGGGGGGGGGGTGCAGAATGAGGAGGGTTGGACTTGGAGAGGGGGACTATTGATCCATTCTGCAACACACCAGATGATGTTTTTTTTTTTTTTTTTTTTATTTGTCTGGTTTCTCTTTTCTCTTTTTGTTTTTTTTTTTTTTTCTTTTCTCTCTTCTCCCCCCCCCCCCCCCCCCCCCCCCCCCCTGCCCCCCCCCCCCCCCTCCTCCCCTTATTTGAAAGCAGCGATGTCATTGGAAATGTCTGTTTATTTTTGTAGTTTTAGAAAAACCTGTATTGAAGTTTTAGTTTAGATTGAGACACAGGTTTTCAGCTCATAATGCTGAACGAGAAAAAATTTCATGGCATCTGCCAGGTTCCTTTTAGAGGTTTTTCTCAATTTTCTGCAAGTTTTTTGTTTTTTGTTTTTTTTAAACTGAATTACTGTGGGTATGCTTAATTAAGACAGCTTAGGGCATGATGAGAATTGGACGTGTTGGCACAGTGCGTTCACTGGACATTTACTTCCAGAGACATAGAGATGGTAGGCATGCAGTGTTGAATGCTGACTGTACAAACAGGCTGGAATGGTGTGGACTGAGGTTAATAAAAGAAAAACAGCATGGATCACTTTTTTTTTGTTTGTTTTTTTTGTTTTTTTTCTTTTCTTTTTGTTGTTGTTGTTCATCGAAAAAGCGGAAAGAGCACACAAAACAAAGTGTGAAGTAACCCACTTTAATGCACGACACAAAACAAGACAAGAAATTTTCGGCAATAAGCCTTCCTCAGCGACAAAACAATAAAACAGTTCAGACATAAACATGCGCAATACTCCCCTTGTGAAGCCAAAGTGGTGAATGAAGTTGAAAGAGGGGCAGTGGGAGAGAGGTGCTCTTCCCCTTTTTCGTCATGTTCCGGTAATGCTGCAGTTTGTTTCATTTGCCTTTGTTGTAGTTGTTTTTTTTTGTTGCTGTGTAATCATCGTAGTTTTTTTATGTGCGGAGAGAGACACACAGGTTTGAGAAGAGACTAGATTTCCAGACAGCCAGAAATAGTGAGATCCGACGTAACCCTGATGCTGGTTATAGAAACAGAGCATAATAGTAGCCAAATTTTCTTGCAGTGTGATGAATTTGTCACCCATCCCTGTCTGACTGTCTGTCTGTCTGAGTGTGTGTGTGTGTTTGTTGGCAGTGGGAAATGGCTTCCAGGTGAAAGTCCTGAGCTCTCTTCCCATCTTTTTCCTTTTAAAAGCTCTGGTCTCGCTGTCAGCACAGTGCTCTTTTGTTATGGCTTTGTGTCTGTACTGCTGTCTTGTTTTAGTGTTTGTCTGTCTGTCTGTCTGTCTGTCTGTCTGTCTGTCTGTCTGTCTGTGTCTGTCTGTCTGTCTGCAGATGTGGGTCTCTCTCTTTCTTGTCTCTGTCCAGCTGGCTGGCTGTCTGTCTGTCTCTTTGTCTATGTCTGTCTGTCTATCTGTCTGTCTGTCTCTCTCTCTCTCTCTCGGTCTCTCTCTCTCTCTCTCTCTCTCTCGTCTGTTTCTCTCTCTCTCTCTCTCTCTCTCTCTCTCTCTCTCTCTCTCTCTGTCTCTGGTCTCACACACACACACTCTCTCTCTCTCTCTCTCTCTCTCTCTCCCTCTCTTTTCTTTTTCTTTTCATCTCTCTGCTCTCTCTCTCTCTCTCTCTCTGCTCCCCACTCACCAACTATCCTTCTCCTCCCCCATCCGACTATCTTCCCATGTTCCTTCTTTCTGTCGACCCTCCCCTCCCACCTCATTCCCTCTCGTTTTCTTTCACTGTGTGTGTCGTGTGTGTGTGTGTAATTATGCGTTGATGATTGTGCGTAGGCGTGGGGGTGTGCGCGCATGTATTCTGATAGGTAGGTGTACCAATGTACATACATACATTATTACATGTTTGAGTGTTTCAGAGAGAGTGGTGGAGTCTTACTGTTAGGGAGAGAGATAGACAGAGAGAGAGAGAAACATTATATATATATATATATATATATATATATATATATATAATATTATATATATATGATTT
>JADBJO010001831.1:255152-265152 GCA_016801955.1 Conus betulinus
AAGTTGTTTCAGTTAAATTTGTTTTTAGCAGACATCTTCGCAGAGTGGTGAAATGCACTGGTATCTATGGGTGAAAAAAGTGAAGAAAAAGTGATGAGGAACTGGGATCGCGGATGGCCGCCGATAGAAACTCTATTTCTAGGAGCATTTCTTTTTTGTTTGTTTGTTTTAAGTTTTGTTTATAACATTTGTATTAATATGAAACCAAATTCCATTTGAATATTAGGCCACATTCCATTTTACCCCTTTATCAGTTTATGAAATTTCGAAAGATACCAAGAATTCTGCATGTGAAGCAACTTTACAAAAACAGTAGAACTGGATCTGTGGAGGCTGGGCGTCTGCCCCTGGAGGTAGTTGTGGCCTAGATAAAAAGGGAAATATCCTCCCCAAGAACACAAGTCTGTTAATAGAGAAAGAGTTTATGCTGGGAGATAAATGTAGTCCAGACAGAGCGAAAAATGTTATAGTCTGAACGGTTCTTTCCCTTGATTTTCGATCACCAGTGATCGAAGAGTTTTGGTGGAAATGATCACATTTAGAATTTTTTTTATTATTGTATTATTAATAATTATTACACTAAAGCAAGCCTAAACAAAAATTTTGATATTTCTGTATAGTTATTGCTAAAAAAAAGTGTGCAAAAAAAAATTGTGGAGTGACGAAGCAAAAAGACGCTAACAAAAAAAAAACAAAGCTTTAAAGAGAGAAAACCCTTGTTGTGAGATAAATCTGGTAAAACAAGACAAACATATTCTGGCAGAATAAATGTTTAAGGTGGTTGGCGTTTGTATGGAAAGAATTTTTTTTCTGGGGTGGGTGAGGGAGGGAGGGGGGGGGGGGGGGGGATAAAAAGTAGTTCTACCAGGACAAATATGAAGGGAAATGTTGAATGAGACATGGAACAGTAAAACAGGAAATAACAAACCAAGTAAGGTAACTCTTGCTTTCATGATGACATAATTGTTTGTTGGAGTATATTCAAGATTCCATAGGCGGTGCCAGTCTTCAAGAAAGGTTAATTTGTATTTGTTGATTTCTCCGGTTGTTGTTGCTGTGTAGATGTATCAGGTCCAGTGTATATGGGCAAGCTTGGAACGTTACTTTCTGGGGGATGTCTCCTTGTTTGTTTTCTGTGCGCTGCATTGTCGTTTAGGCTCGGTGATTTGATGTCATAAGCAGCATTTGTTTGGGAGTTATGGGCCTGTAATTATTTCATCATGGGAGCAAGAAGTTACCCAACGAGTCAAAAACGTTCCACAAAAATATGTCTTTAACTATTGAGCGTTAACTGCATGGGGGAAAATCTGGCGTGGAGAGAATCTTTCTGAGAAGGTAAGTATAAGAGAACAAGTTGAAAAATTGTTCCCCCACAAGTAAAGTCTTCAATGAGTGGGTGTGTATAGGCAGGGAAAATCTGGTGTGGACGAGGTCTGTGAAGGGAGAGAAATCCAGTAAAAAAGAGCGACAAATGGTATTGAAGTACAAGTTAGTGAAGGGAGGATGTCTATGAAGAGGGTCAGTATCGGGAACTTTTAATATAGGTCTAGAATATCCTCACAAATGCATCAAACACTACCCACCCTCACCTCACACACAAGCATGCGCACGCACACGCACGCACGCACACACACGCGGTGCACACACATATGCACACATACACACACATACACACACACACACATACACACACATACACACACGCAACACACACACACACACACACACACACACTAACACATCCACACACATACTCACACACACACATGCACACACGCAAGCACACACACACACACACGCACATTTACACACGCACACACACACACACACGCGCACACACACACACACATACACACACACACACACACACACACACACACACACACACACACACACACACACACACATGCACATACATACACATGCTCACGTGCACGCACACACACACACACACATGCACACACACACACACACACACACACACACACACACACACACACTCACGCTGTCTCTCCTGCTCTCTCGCAGTCTGTGTCCAGAACTCTGTGTCGTCTGTTAGGTAAAATGTGCAGAGTGCACTCCACCTGATTGTGTATGTATGGCAGGAAGAGCAGGCAGTGTGAAGGAAAACATGTTGTTATTGTTGTCATTGTTGTTTGTTTGTTGTTTTTATTGCTGTTTGCTGATCAGTTTCAGTTGTCAGGAATGGAAATCTGCTATCTCCTTTATCCCCTTATGTCTGAGACACGCACACACACACCAGACGAACATGTACACACACACACTCTCTCTCTCTCTCTCTCTCTCTCTCTCTCTCTCTCTCTCTCTCTCTCTCTCTCTCTCTCTCTCTCGTTCAGTCTGCCTACACCTAGCAGTAACACTACTCTTACTATGTTCGTCTCAGGTTACAATGGATCACGGTGTGAGTTCATCAACCCTGAAAGCGCCTGCTACCATAGTCCCTGTATGAATGGAGGGACCTGCGTAAACCTGAACTCCTTGCACGATTACACCTGTCACTGCCCTACAGGATTCAGAGGTAAAGCTTTGCACCTGTCACTGTCTGTGTTGTATGATCCACTGGTCAGACATTGCCCCTGTCACTGTCCTACAGGATTCAGAGGTAAAGCTTTGCACCTGTATCTGTCCTACAGGATTCAGAGATAAAGCTTTGCACCTGTCACTGTCTGTGTTGTATGATCCACTGGTCAAACATTGCACCTGTCACTGTCCTACAGGATTCAAAGGTAAAGCTTTGCACCTGTCACTGTCCTACAGGATTCAGAGGTAAAGCTCTGCACCTGTATCTGTCCTACAGGATTCAGAGATAAAGCTTTGTACCTGTCACTGTCCTACAGGATTCAGAGGTAAGGCTTTGCACCTGTCACTGTCCTACAGGATTCAGAGGTAAGGCTTTGCACCTGTCACTGTCCTACAGGATTCAGAGATAAAGCTGTGCACCTGTCACTGTCCTACAGGATTCAGAGGTAAAACTTTGCACCTGTCACTGTCCTACAGGATTCAGAGGTAAAGCTTTGCACCTGTCACTGTCCTACAGGATTCAGAGGTAAAGCTGTGCACCTGTCACTGTCCTACAGGATTCAGAGGTAAAAGCTTTGCACCTGTCACTGTCCTACAGGATTCAGAGGTAAAGCTTTGCACCTGTCACTGTCCTACAGGATTCAGAGGTAAAGCTTTGCACCTGTCACTGTCCTACAGGATTCAGAGGTAAAGCATTGCACCTGTCACTGTCCTACAGGATTCAGAGGTAAAGCTGTGCACCTGTCACTGTCCTACAGGATTCAAAGGTAAAGCTGTGCACCTGTCACTGTCCTACAGGATTTAGAGGTAAAGCTGTGCACCTGTCACTGTCCTACAGGATTCAGAGGTAAAGCATTGCACCTGTCACTGTCCTACAGGATTCAGAGGTAAAGCTTTGCACCTGTCACTGTAGGATTCAGAGGTAAAGCTTTGCACCTGTCACTGTCCTACAGGATTCAGAGGTAAAGCTGTGCACCTGTCACTGTCCTACAGGATTCAGAGGTAAAGCATTGCACCTGTCACTGTCCTACAGGATTCAGAGGTAAAGCTGTGCACCTACCACCGTCTGTGCTACATGAACCACATGTGGAACATTACACCTGTTGCTGCTGTACAGGATTCAGAGGGGAAAAAAAAAATCACTGTCTGTCCTACAGGATTCATAGGTAACTTTAGACCTCTCACTGTACTTCAAGGTTCAGAGGTAAAGCACTTACACCTGTCTCTGTCCTACAGATTTCACAAGTAAAATGTTGCACTTGTCATTGTCCTTCAGGATTCAGAGGTAAAGCACTAACACCTGTCTCTGCCCTACAGGATTCACAGGCAAAATGTTGCACCTGTCACTGTCCCTCAGGATACAGACATAGAATATTACACCTGTCACTGACCTTCAGGATTCAGAGGTAAAACATTTGCACCTGTCATTGTCCTTCAGGATTCAGACATAAAATATTACACCTGTCATTGTCCTTCAAGATTCAGAGGTAAAACATTGCACCTGTCACTGTCCTTCAGGATTCAAAGGCAAAATGTTAACACCTGTCACTATCCTTCAGGATTAAGAGGTAAAACATTGCACCTGTAACTGTCCTTCAGATTCAGCAGTAAAATGTCATGCCTGTCACAGTTGTTCAGGATTCAGAGGGAAAATATCGCACCTGTCACTGCCATACAGGATTCAGAAGAAAGGCATTCTTCCTCTCACTGCCACACAGGATTCAGAGGTAAGACATCCTACCTGTCTCTGTCTTACAGGATTCAGAGCTATGACATTCCACCTGTCTCTGTCCTACAGGGTTCAGAGGTTTAAACATTTATACTGTCACTGGCCTACGGGATTTAGATGCAAGACATTATACCGTCTCTGTCTTAGAGGATTCAGAGGTAAGGGCATTATACCTGTCTCTGTGCAACAAGATTTGGAAGGTGAGACATTACATCTGTTACGGTCCTACAGGAATGAAAGGTAAAACTGCGTGGTCTGTCATTACTGTGATAATGTGTCAGCATTTTACTTGCTGAACTGCACAGATTGTTGACTAGTGCTGGAGTCTGTTGGTGCTTACAGATTTGACTTTGTTGTTGTTTTGTCCATACTGTATTTGTTCTGCTTTACATCAGATTTTTTTTTTTTGATTTGACATGATTTTGTTACATTCTTTAGTAACTGAGAGTTGGGGGGGAGGAGGGGTTTTTTTTTTTTAATTTTATTGGGGGGGGGGGGGGGGGGGGGGGGGTTGCTGTTGTATTTGCATTTTTTTCCTTATTATTAGACTCTTTTGTTCTGTTATTGTTTTGTATTGCATTCAGGGTTTTTCTGTCCATATTGAGGCATTTAATGAGCTGAAAAAAAACTGGTTTTTACTTTTTGCACTTTTACCCCCCTTTTTTTCACTCTCGGTGAATAGAGGAAAGAATTGGATTATACATGTTGCACTTTTTAAACCTTTTTATGCTTATTTACATATTTTCATTCTTTTATTTAGATAGATAGATATATAGAATTTTTTCCTTTTTTTTAATATATATCTTTGATACAGATAGATAAATTTATATTTTTTTCTTTGGATGATATTTTTGTCCTTTTTTTCATTTTGATCCTGTGATGTTTCAGGAGACCGCTGTCAGTCTGTGGACCACTGCGCCTCCAAATCCGTGCCGCAACGAGGGCACATGCAGCCCGCTGGAGCAGGGCTACGAGTGCCTGTGTCAGCCGGGATTCCGTGGGCGTCGCTGCACCCAGGATGTGGACGAGTGTGTGGAGGATCCCACCCTGTGCAAAAATGATGGCACCTGCATCAACCTGCACGGCACTTACGAGTGAGTTGACTCTTTGACCTCGCATGCACGCATGGCGCTTGTCAGTAAGTTTACCTTTCACCTCATCTGCATAGCGCTTACAGTGAATGACCCCCTTAAGCACATTTTCATGGCTTTTAGTGAGTCAGCCATCCAAGCATTGCAGCTTTGAGGTATGCAAAAATCTGTGTATACACTCATGAGTGCGCTTTTTAGAAAATAGGGGAGAAAAAAAAGGAAAAGAACTGAAGAGGAATGAAAAATAAAACATCGTTCTCCTACTTTTGCATTGACTTGGAGAGTGCCCCACACTGAGACTTGAAGGGAGAGTAGCTCACATGCAACGCTTTTCCATGGCAGGAATTTTTACAGTTTCGTTTCGGCCAGTCAGCTGAGACCAGTCCACGCCTGCACTGTATATTTTGTTTCATCTGTGAGGAGCTCAAGTGTCATGGTCCTGAGCATTGACTTCAGTCAGCACCT
This sequence comes from Conus betulinus, assembly GCA_016801955.1. Taxonomy (NCBI): domain Eukaryota; kingdom Metazoa; phylum Mollusca; class Gastropoda; order Neogastropoda; family Conidae; genus Conus; species Conus betulinus. Next base: position 260,979 of record JADBJO010001831.1, read on the forward strand.
CACCCCCTCATTACCCCCACCTCCACCCCCACCCCACCCCTCCAGTTTTCTCCAAGACCCCTTTCCTCTAGGCGCTGACGGATTTCTCCTGTGTGGACAGTAATCATGTGAGGAGTATTCATGGGAGAGAGAGAAAGGGAAACAAATTTTGGTTGATCTGCTATGTGTTAGCAGTTAAACTCCCTTGACTTTGCATCTTTGCCCGGTTGGATTGTTAGTGTTTTGTGTTTGTGTTTTTTAAACATTGGTATTAAAAAAATTTTTTTTTTTTAAAGAAAAATTTTTTTAATTTAGATAATTTTAGAGGCACTTGCCCTCGTCTTATGTTCTATCGGGGGGTAGGGTTTTTTTTTCTTTTTTTTTTTTTTTTTTTAACGAAGAGAGCGTTTGCTTTCTGTCACTCGGCTCCTATTTCAGCTGATTATGTGGTGTCAGGTGTCCCTTGGAAACCTGTAACTTACATGCTTACTAGGAAGAGGTGCAAATTCTGTGTGCATTAGTCTGTTTTTTGTTGTTGTTTTTAACAAGGGGAGTGAATTAGGTGGATGATTTTCTTTTTCTTTTTCTCCTCCCTTTTAGGTGCAGCTGCACTGATCGGTACACGGGCACCCATTGTGAAGAACTGTACATTCCCTGCTCACCCAGCCCTTGTGTGAATGGTGGTGTGTGCCACAGAGCGGGAGAACTGGACTACACGTGTACTTGTCCTGCTGGTAAGTGCACCTGTACCCATCGTTTGTGTGTTCATGTTGTGTGTGTGTGCCAGTGTGTGTGAGTGTGTGTGCATGTGTGTGTTTGTGTATGTGCATTGTGTGTGTGCATGTGTGTGTGTGTGTGTGTGTGTGTGTGTGTGTGTGTTTTCGATTGATATGGTCTTCTTAGTATTATTCTGTTTCATTTTTTTCCTGTGTGTCACTGTGTATGTATGTATGTACATGAATGTTTCTTTTATGTGTCGGTTGTTGTACTGTCTTCTTTAGTTCTTTAAGTCATTGCATAGTTATTCCTGTGGACGCTATGACATATGTAGACATTTTGTCTGCAGAATTTTCTGCCAGAGGAGCTAAAAAAAATTTTCAGTGTGGTAAGTGTCAGTAAGACCTTTCCAGTTTTGTAGGATAACTGTGGTCCATGGGTGGTAATTTTTGATGGCAGGATGCTTTCGTCCTCGTCTGACAGTGGTTAGCTCCCTTATCTCCAAATTTTTAGCTAAGTGGGTGCCTGCAGGCATGCTTTCCGTCCCTGACTATCCGGGATTTGTCCCGGAAAGTTGATTCTAGAAGCCACCGTCCTGGAAATCCTGGATTTGCTACAGGTGTCCTGGAAAAAAAAAAAAATCAGGCGTCCCAGATAAAAAAAAAATCGGGAGTTAAAAAGCCGTTCTTATCATGCTGCACAGAACTGAGCCAAGAATATCGTCTGCTAGAGTGAGTGAGTAATACGTAATACGCATGGAAAAAAAAAAAAAAAAAAAAAAAAAAAAAAAAAAAAAAAAACTCGCTTTCACTTTCAAGTCAGAACATGGTGTCGAAGAGGAGACATGATGTCGACACAGAGTCGGATTCTGACTCGTCGGATGGGTCAGAAAGGAGTGAAAAGAAGAAGAAAACGACCGTGAAGTGAGGTGTGTCTTCCAAAAAGAATTCTCGGGAAAGAGTGGCCTTGTCTACAACAAGGGAGGAAAGGAGTTTCGTCTATCTTGACACTGTTCTGTCCCGGATTTTACGGATTTGTCCCTGATTTCTGTCTGTTCCGTACATGGTTTCTAGCTTGAACAAAGCTGCAAATGAGTGCTGTGCTCCCCTTTGTCTGAAACACACGATTTTGCAACCCGTGTGTGCATACAGCTGTTGCTGAGAAGGTGAACGAGACAATCGCAAAGTAGTGACAATTTTTTTGTGTTTGTTTTGTTTTGTTTTTTTTCTGTGTCCCAACCTCTGCCCCACCTCAGAGGCAGTGCACCCACGCCGCTCATTCCGACACCCCGTCCACAGCCACAGCCCACTCGGCTGGTGACAATTTTTGCTACGAGAGATGAAAAAAAAAAAAAAAAAAAAAAAAAAAAAATTCAAAGAGCCTGACTGTGATGAGCTTGCTTGCAGCAGCAGCTTCATGAAGGTCGCAGTGTGCGCCACAGTCGTGCCAGTGAACGGTGTAGTTTTTTTCCATGAGATGGGTGTAGCACATGCATGCGTAGCCTCGTCGGTCAGATTTCATTAGTATTTGATGTCAAGACTATTTTCTGTACAAATGTTCCTTCTTGTACCTGTCGCATGAACCATCTTGAAAGACAAAACTGTGTCGCACGCAGTCATATCTCTATTTCTTGTGTACAAAACTTCTTTCTTGTATCTGTCATATGACCTATATTCAAAACAAACTGTGTTTTCACACAGTCAAAACTGTTTTCTGTACAATACTTCCTGCTTACATCTAGCGTATGAACTGTCTTGAAAGACAAAATTGTGTTGCACACGGTCAAGTCTATTTTCTGTACAAGTCTTCTTTCTTGTATCTATTGTATGAACTATCTTTCAAAGACAAAATTGTGTTTCACACGGTCAAATTTATTTTCCGTACAAATCATCATTCTTGTATCTATCGTATGAAACTATCTTCAAAGACAAAAATGTGTTGCACACAGTCAAAACTGTTTTCTGTACAAACCTTCTTTCGTGTATCTATTGTATGAACTATCTTCAAAGACAAAATTGTGTTGCATACAGCTTCTGAACAACGACACACAGTGTCCTCCACTGTGAATAACAGCACTCATTACCCTGATGAAGGCAAGAAATAGATTGTGTCTTGTACATAGGTTTGATTTGGTTACAAGCTTTCAGTCATGTCTTTATAAAGAGTGAAGAACCGCCGTGTTGTGTCTGGTGAGATGAACGTCTCAGTGTCAGACCCACTCTGACTGAAAGTAAGGAGAGCTACATGGTATCAGACATGAACACTTTACGGGAAGCTCAATGAAGACCTTGTTCCGGAATGTTCTCCCGGATTTGATTTTTGAGGTTTTGAAGAAAATCAATCTTTTTAAGACGATTTGATTTTAACTTAGAGTGTGACAGACTCTTCTTTTTGTGGGTCTTTTGATGTAAAGAAAATAACTGGTATTGAGTTTTAACCATGCATTTTAAAAGGGATGAAACAGACTGCAACGTCACTGGAACATACAACAAACAATCAAGCACACAACAAGTGTAAAGTGACGGTATTTTGTTTACAGAGGACACCACAAAACTTCTGCATATTTCGGCGAAAGCGCTTTTTTCAACAAACACAGGACAAGAGATAAAAAACAATACTTCCCTTGTACAGCACAATCCACAAATGAAACTAAAAGGCAGAATGCATTTGTGAGCACAATTGAAGGGGAGAGAGAGAGAGAGAGAGAGGGGGGGGGGGGGAGAAGGAAGCAGGTAAAGGTGAAGGTCGGAGACAGTGAGTACAAAATGATGAGCTGAAAAAGTAGGAATAGTTAAGTATTATGGAGGGGGGGGGGGGGGGGGGGGGGGGGGAAAGGGGGGGGGGGGGGGGAGGGGGCGGGGAGAAGGGAGAAAAAAAAACTGTATTCAGGTGTTGTGGATAAAGAGAGAACAAATCAAAAGTTCATTGTAAAACTAATGGGTGGATTTGGAGAGGGATTTGGGGGGGGGGGGGGGGGGGGGGGGGGGGGGGGGAACATTTTTTAAGTTTCAAAAACTGAGTGACTGAGGGCAGAAAATGGAAACGTTATTTGTTTTTCCCCTGAAGAAGACCCGAGAGGTCGAAACGCATCGCGTCTTCTCCTGTGCTATATTTGTCTGTGACCTCGGTGGTAAACTAACCCCCTGTCTTTCTAAATCTTGCATTTTAATTCTGGCCCTTTGTTCTGTTTCTTTCTTTTTTTTTTAAATAGTGATTCAGCCCTGATATGGCTTTTGTGGTCAGCAGGACTTAAAGCAAGCTGATTTCATTTGAATCTGAAATCTAATGGGGTTTTTCTGTCTTTTTTTTTTTTTTTTTTTTTTTTTTTTTTTTTTTTTTTGGCAAAGAGCAAAAAATTTTGATAGAAGTTGACTAGAAGGAGGACACTATAATAGTAACCCAATATAACTGCAGATCACGTACATAGTACCCCCGAATTTGCTGCCCAGACTTTAGATTAACATCAGCATCAACTTTC
>JADBJO010001831.1:270152-275152 GCA_016801955.1 Conus betulinus
TTATCTGTGTCCCTCCTCTGTCACTTAGCATCTCTATCTCTCTTAATCTCTGTCCCTCCTTCTATCACTTAGCATCTCTATCTCTCTTAATCTCTGTCCCTCCTCTGTCACTTAGCATCTCTCTCTCTCTCTGTCCCTCTCTGTCACTTTCTCTATCTCTGTCCCTCCCCTCTCTGTCACTTAGCATCTCTATCTCTCTCTCTCTTATCTCTGTCCCTCCTCTATCACTTAGCATCTCTATCTCTCTCTCTTTATCTCTGTCCCTCTCTCAGCATCTCTATCTCTCTCTTTTAATCTCTGTCCCTCTCTCAGCATCTCTATATCTCTCTCTTTATCTCTGTCCCTCTCTCAGCATCTCTATCTCTCTTTATCTCTGTCCCTCTGTCCATCTCTATCTCTCTATCTCTGTCCCTCCCTCTCTATCATCTCTATCTCTCTCTTTATCTCTGTCCCTCTCTCAGCATCTCTATCTCTCTTTTAATCTCTGTCCCTCTGTCAGCATCTCTATTTCTCTCTTTATCTCTGTCCCCTCTCTCAGCATCTCTATCTCTCTTTATCTCTGTCCCTCCTCTATCACTTAGCATCTCTCTCTCTCTCTTTCTCTCTCTGTCCCTCTCTCAGCATCTCTATCTCTCTCTCTTTATCTCTGTCCCTCTCTCAGCATCTCTATATCTCTCTTTTAAATCTCTGTCCCTCTCTCTCTCAGCATCTCTATTTTCTCTCTTTATCTCTGTCCCTCTCTCAGCATCTCTATCTCTCTCTTTATCTCTCTGTCCCTCTCTCAGCATCTCTATCTCTCTTTTAATCTCTGTCCCCCCTCAGCATCTCTATTTCTCTCTTTATCTGTCCTCTGTCCCTCTCTCTCTCTCTCTCTCTGTCTGTCTCTCTGTCTCATCATCTAGGGTCTGTCTGTCTGTGTCGATTTATCTCTCTCTTTCTCTCAATCCCTCTCTCGCCTCTCTTTCTCCTGTTACCGTGTGTTCTCTCTTTATCTCTCTCTCTCTCCTCTCTCTCTATCTCTCTCTCTCTCTATCTCCTCCCTCTCTCTCTCTCTCTCTCTCTCCTCACACCCACACACACACACTACACACACACAGACGCGCACAACACACACAACACACGCACGCACGCACCTACTTTATATGCAACACACAGCTGTGTGTGTTTGTTCTGCTTGTGCACCTCCAAGTGCACGGGCACATCATCAGTGCGCACTCACTCTCGAGACAAGACGACACAACTCTACCCATCCATCTCTGCTTTACCCTGTCACCTCTGTTCTATCCTACTCGACACCCTCTGCCTCCCCACCCACCGTGTACCTTCCCTGTTCTACCCTAGCCTAGCCTAGCCTAGCCTAGCCTACCCTGCCCTACCCCACACAACCCTACCCTACATGACCCTACTGTAGCCTACACTACCGTACTCACTGCTAGCCCTACACACACCCTACACAAACCCTACCCTACCCTACCCTACTGTATCCCCTGTAACTCCCCCCAACCCCACCCTACCCTACCCTATGCAGCCCTACCCTACCCTACCGTACTTTACCCCACCCTACCCTACCCTACTGTACCCTACCCTACCCTACCCCTGCCTTACCCTACCTACCCAGTCCTACTTTACCCTACCCTACCCTACCCTTTACCCTACCCTACTTTTACCCTACCCTACCCAATCCTACTTTACCCTACCCTACCCTACCCTACTTTACCCTACCCTACTTTACCCTACCCTACCCTTACCCTACCCTACTTTACCCCACCCTACCCTACTTTACCCCTACCCTACCCCATCCTACTTACCCTTCCCTACCCTACCCTACCCTACCCTACCCTACCCTACCCTACTTTGTACCTACCCTACCTAATTCCTACTTTACCCTACCCTACCCTACTTTACCCTACCCTACTTTACCCTACCCCACCCTACCCTACCCTACCCTACTTTACCCTACCCTACCCACTCTGTACCCCTACCCTATTCTACTTTACCCCTACCCTACCCTACCTACTACCTATTCTACTTACCCTACCCTACCCCACTTTACCCTACCCTACTTTACCCTACCCTACCCTACCCTACTTTACACCCTACCCTACCCTACCCTACCTACCTACCCCTACCCTACCCTACCCTATCCCTACTTTACCCTCCCCTACCCTACCCTACTTTTTACCTACCCTACCTAACCCTTTACCCTACCCTACCCTACCCTATCCTATTCTACTTTACCCTCCCCTACCCTCCCCTACCCTGTCCATTCCTACCCTACCCAATCCTACCTACCCAACCCTGCCTACCCTACCCCACCCTACCCAATCCTACCCTACCATGTCTACCCTACCCCACCCTACCCAATCCTACCCTACCCCACCCTACCCAATCCTACCCTACCCAATCCTGTTTTACCCTACCCTACGCAGTCCTACTTTACCCTACCCTACCCTACCCCCCTCCCTACCCAGTCCTACTTTACCATACCCTACCTCACTGCACCCCACCCCACCCTACCCTACCCTATCCTACCCTACCCTACTTTACTTTACCCTACCCTACCCTACCCTACCCCACCCTACCCTACCCCCCCCCACCCCACCCCACCCCACCCTACCCTGCCCTGCCCTACCCAACCCTACCCCACCCCACCCCACACTACCCTACCCTACCCTACCCTACCCTACCCAATCCCACCACACACCCTACCCTACCCCACCCTACCCTACCCTACCCTACTCTACCCTACTTTACCCTACCCCCACCCCACCCTATCCTACCCTACCCTACTTTACCCCACGCACCCAACCCCACCCAACCCTACCAACCCTACCCTACCCAACCCAACCCAACCCTACCCAACTCAACCCAACCCTACCCTACCCCTACCCTATCCTACCCTATTCTACCCTTACCGTCCCCTCCCCTCCCCTATCCTACTCTACCCTACCTTATTTTACTCTACCCTACCCTACTCTACCCTACCCTACCCTATCCTATTCTACCCTACCGTACCCTACCCTATTCTACCCTACCCTACCCTACCCACCCTACCCTACCCAACCTTATCCTACCCTATTCTACCCTACCATACCCTACCCTAACATACCTTGACCTACCCTCCCCTACCCTCCCCCTACCCTACCCTATCCTACTCTGCCCTACCTTATTTTACTCTACCCCCTACCCTACCCTACCCCTACCCTACCCTGCCCTACCCTACCCTATACCGTCCTTACTCTACACAGTCCCTTTAGTGTTTGCTTCCAGTCCAGTCGAGTGTGTCCTTGTCTCGTGACAGCTCACAGCAGGGATGAGCCGTGTGAGATGGCGCTCCCTTGAGCAAGATTGCACCCAATCCTTTAATGAATAGGTTGGATGGGAAGAGAGCGTTTCCTCTTTAACCCACCTTTCTGCGTGATGGTTCTCTGTCTCTTGTGTGTGTGTGTTGAGTGTATGTGTGTGTGTGTGGGGGGAGGGGGTGTATATTGTGTGTGTGTGTGTGTGAATGGAAACCCTTGAATGGGTTTGGAGGGAGAGATTGTTGGAGGGTTGCTGTGAGGGGGAGTTGCTGGTTAGCTTGGTATTTGTGGTTTTTTCCTATCGCTGTTGGCAAATTTTGTTTAGGGTGAGGGTAAAGGTGGGGGACGGGGGGGGGGGGGGGGGTGCTGTGTGATAGATGAGTTGGTGTTTGTATGTGCATGGGTTGTTTTCTTTTTACTTTGTTGTTTTTGTTTGCAAGTTTTAAAAATGTATCCTATAAGCAGTAAGTGAGGGAGATTAGTGAGCATTGTCTTCTTTTCTTGCCTCAGTGGGTCATTTTGTGTTCCAGTGTGTGTGTGTGTGTGTGCGTGAGTGTGTGTGTGTGTGTGTGTGTGTGTGTGTGTGTGTGTGTGTGTGTGTGTGTGTGTGTGTGTGTGTGTGCACATTAATGAGTGTGTGTGTGTGTGTGTGTGTGTGTGTGTGTGTGTGTGTGTGTGTGTGTGTGTGTTATACCAGTGTGTGTTATAGTTGCCAAACTCTTCTTTTTGCTGTGAAAGACCGAAAACTTCTGTTATAGAATATCTCACCAGTATTTGAGCAATCAATTCTGCATAATCCAGGGATTGAAATGAGTCAGAAAATCGTTTCATAATAATGAAAATATATAGACAGAGTCTATAGAGTCCTCAGATGTCCTTGAGATAAACAAAAAGTCCTTGAAAGTAGAATTTTGTTCAAGGGTACTTGAAGAGTCCTTCCAAGTGTATGTGTGTGTGTGTGATGTGTGTGTGTGTAGGTGTGTGTGTGTGCGCGTGCGCGTGTGTGTGTGTGCATGTGTGTGTGTGTGTGTGTGTGTGTGTGTGTGTGTGTGTGTGTGTGTACGTGCATGTTGTGTGTTTGCTGATAGGTTCTTCTTCATAAGAAGTTGTGTGTGTGTATCCTGTTAAAGACTCCTAAGCTCTGTGAAGCTGTATGAATATATGATATTTGTTGAATAAAAGCAGGTGAGTTGAAGGCACTTATGTAAACACACAGAAGTAGTTAGACATTCACATTACATCCACGTCAAACAAGCTGGTTAAGAGTGCAGCATTTCCCACACTTTTAAGAAACGTGAAATGCAAGTGCTGAATATCTGTATTCCTCTCTCTGTGTTGTTGTGTGTGTCTGTGTGTGTCTGTCTCTGTCTCTTTCTCACACACACAGACACACGCACAGACATAGACACACACACACACACACACACACACACACACACACACACACACACACACACACACACACACACACTCACTCACTCACTCACTCACTCACTCACCCGTTCGCTCACTCACTCTCCATGTATCATAATTATATTGCAGTGTTAAGAACATCTCCAGGAGTGTGTGTCAGATTGCCACCCCCCCATCATCCTACCAACAGGGGTGGGTTCGAAGGACATGTTCAGTCTTATGTTCAGTCTTCATTGTGGCTACATTGTTGGGGCCACATGTCAACTTTGTGACGGTAGGTTATTC
>JADBJO010001831.1:283636-372477 GCA_016801955.1 Conus betulinus
AAAGTTACTTCACGGATGCCTTTGGCTCTGTCGTCTGTTCCTCTCGGTCGCTCTGTTCTCCTGTCTCCTTGTCTCTGTCTCTCTCTCACTCTCTCTCTCTCTCTCTCTCTCTCAGTAGTGTAGTTGTGCCCACATAATTGAACGCTGTTGGCATTTCTCTGCTTCTATCCCTCCCTCCCGCCTCTCATCTCCCCTCTCCTCCCTCTTTCCTCTTATAGTATGATACACTTGTTTGTGAAATCATCCAAACAACACTAACGCTTTTGCTTGTTGCCTTGCTGGCTTGCGTTCCATCTCTCTCTCTCTCTCTCTCTCTCTCTCTCTCCTCTTCTCTCTCTATCTCTCCTCTCTCTGCATTAAGCTCCTATGTGTTGGCATATGCATGTACGAGTAAGCATGAGCAAATGTAGTTTTATGTGGTAGAAAAGCTGAGAGGCATTATTAAATCCCTGTTTTTATTGGCTGTGGCTGGCTCATGCACTAAAGTATGACATACGAAGTGTCATCGCAATGAATAGGCATATTACGAGTTTTCACAAAAAACAATGGGCGGCGCAGGTCTGTAACTGGGGTATTGTTTACCCTCGAGGTCTCCCAAGGGGTAGGTAGTGTATTTGATATGTATGCACACTATATATTTCATGACGAACAAAACAGATCATGATAACACACAGGGATCCTGTGCATGAAGTCCTCAGAGAATTTTCATTGCGACTTTGTTTAAGAGTAGAGTGTCAGTGTTGGTAAGTTCACTGGCGCTGTCATCGGATGGACGTGGTATGTGGTACCCTCATGGATGAAGTCTGGACATAACTAAGATACATCACATGCATCGATGTTGTATCTTGCCAGATGTCAGACTCATATTCATGCGATGCTTAAAGCGCAGTCAGACAGAGAAATGGAGGAGTTTTTGGGTGAACTTTGGACACAACAAAGATACACTGCATGTAGATACTGTATCTAGACCAGATGCCAAAGTCACACTCATGGAAAAGCTCATGCACAGAGAAAAAAGAAGAGTGCTCCTTTTGAATAACAGCTGAATTTACTCATGTTTACATGAATACTTTTTGCTATGTGGCTCACAAAGTTTTATCATTACAAACAACATCTTCAGTACAGTATATTGGCCAGGTCTTCAGTGACTCGCATTTACTCTTACCTGTCAAACAAATCCGCATCAAAACAAATGCCATTGCACAAATGCCCTGGTCCTCATGGACGCCCACGTGAGTTTTTCTTCTTTGGTTTGCCTCAACAATGCCACAAAAATCTTCACGATCTTTACGACCACGCAATTGATCACAAAATTTGCCCAGTGCCTGTACCTCGCTGAGCGAAAAAGGAAGTAAACCATTTGTCCCTAGACTAACCGGAGAAAATTACCTCAAGAAAGAAAGGAAGTGTTAAGTAATCCTCTTGATAAAATCAGGTTATGAAGTCCATTTGTGAAATAATTCATCTTCATTTTACTCGTTTCATTTTCTGTTCACAGCGTCCTAGCGGGAGGTTTGCTATACCAAACAAAGGCCGGTCATGGTCCTTACGTCACACATTTAACAATGATTCACGTGACATTACAAGAAAAGTTATGCGACACATAATGCCATTGACCACCTCCAGGCCGTTGACCAGTCTGCCCGCTTACTAGTATTAGACAACTGACTGATGTCCATGCTCATTTGTTTACTTCGTTCTGTGAGTTCATTTAAGCAGCATACTTCCCACGACTAGGTGGGCCAATGCACGAGGGGGTAAAATGGTCAGTCCAAGACTTAAAAATGTGTGCGTGTGTGTGTGGTGTGTGTGGGGGGGGGGGGGGGGGGGGGGGGTTCTTTTTTTTTTTTTTTAAAGCTTGCATCAGTAATTTATTTTTCCTATTGCTATACTCTTTTTATGTACGAGCACATTCTAAATTACCTGAAATTTAGGCATAGTTCTTGACACAAACTACAGCCAGATAAGTAAGTCTATATATTATGAGTGTATAATTTACTACGAAAAAGTCTAGATATTATGAGTTTATAATTCACTACAAATAAGTCTTTATATTGTGAGTTTGTAATTTACTACGAGTAAGTCTGTATATTATGAGTTTATAATTTACAACGAGTAAGTCTATATATATGAGTTATTGATTTACTACGAGTAAGTATATATATGTGTGAGTTTACTACGAATCAGGCCAGTGAAGCTGCATAAAGAAGAAAATAAAGGTGTGTTTTCTTGTTTCAACAAGAACAGATGTTTACAAAACGGAATAGATCACGCATTGTTGCCAAAGTGATGGGAAGTTGGTGCCGAATTATTCTTCGCTTAGCTGAATATTGTACAGATTTTAGGTGCTGAATTATTTCAAGCTCAGCTGAATTTTGTACAGATTGACAGCAACTCACTTTGTTTTCGGGCAAAGAAGCTAAAGCGTTTTTTTTTTTTTTCAGTGAGTCAAAGCAAATACCACTGACAACCGGCACAGTTTACTGACACAGTCATCTGTGTTGTGGTGATTGGCAAATGAGAGAAAGGCCAGTACAGGGAAGCTAGCCAATAGTTTTTCTTTCGTCACTTCCGCTTATTCACTGGTCGAGTCCAACCGTCTACAAGGAAACTTGCTGATGTAGAAACCTCCACAACTCCGAGAGAATAGGAAACAGAAGTTCAACTATATAATGAAGAAATTGAAGTGACAAACAGTAACGTGTGCATATAAAATTCCCCATGCTGTTTCTCTGAAATGGCGAGTCTGGTTAGCACCTGACACCAGGCAACAATTAAACTTTTCTCACACAAGCTACCAAAAAGATGCTTTCCGTGTGCTTTTTTTTAATTTTTTTTTTTACTTAACATAATTGTAAAATGCAAACCAACTTAAGACCAATCAAGATACAGTTCAGTCTGGCTTGCATAGCTGTTCATTGGGGCTGAACTTAGACACTTTTTAATGGGAGGAAGTTGATTTTTTTTTCTTTCTTCTTTCTTCTTTCTTTCTTTCTTTCTTTCTTTTTTTTTTTTTTTTTTTTTTTTTTTTTTGTCATCTTTCGGCAGGTCAGTGGGCTGCCGCAGCTCTTCCTTGAGCAGATCTCAGACACTTTCAGTAGGAGGGAGAGGGTTTTTTTTTTTTTTTTTTTTTGTTTTTGTTTGTTTTGATTTTTTTTCCCCTGCGTCATCTTCATATCCCTACAGTGGCATATTATTCCCACGCCAGTTATTCCGGCTTCCCCCGGCTCACCCACACCCAGATCGTCCTGTTGCCACCCCAGTTCCACAGTCATCAGGGAGCAGTTGAAGGTCAGGTCTTTTACAAGGAGACCAACCAGACGAGGCAGGAGACACGACATTGCAGGCAAATCACTTTCAGTTCTGTGGTGTCAGTTCTGTTCCAGTATATGCAGGGCATCGTCAACTGATGCCTTCTACTGGGTGGTCCCCATCGGAAGGCGCCACCATGTCCGAAATGAGAGAGAGAGAGAGAGAGAAGGGGGGGGGGGGGGGGGTTGCCTGCATGAATGTCTGCGAGACTTGGTAGCAGAAGTCATCACAGGCCAGAACTTGGAGAGACAACGAAACTGGGGACTTATTAACATTACCAGTATAAGGCCAGGAAAAAGAGCGCAGAATTCCGAAAGTGATGATCGATGGTGGGACTAGTGGACGAGGGAGGGGGTGGGGGTGGGGTCTTGAAGGTCTTAATTTGGAGGAGGGGTGACGACGAGGAGGGGGGGGGGTCTTAGGGAGTCTTAATTCGGAGGAAGATGGACGGGGGGGGGGGGGGGGGGGAGGAGGTTTAGGGAGTCTTTAATTCGGAGGAAGATTGGACGAGGGGTGGAGGTCTTGATGATCTTAATTCGGAGGTCAGTCAAGTACAGTGTGATCAGGTCCTCTCTATCTCTCTATCTCTCTCTCTCTCTCACACACACACACACACACACACACACACACACACACACACATGGGGCACACTCACGCTCATACCCTTTACAAATGCGGATATGCACACCATACTCGTTTTTATCAAAGTGCATGCGTGTTTGAGTGTACGTTTCTGTGTGCGCACATTGCATGCTCGCTCACTGGCACTGTACAACAGCAACACCAGTCCCATTTACTTTCCAACGATGTGAAACGTGCGCGCATTTGAACTTGAAACCCACAGAGATACCGCACGCACGAAGGAGGCCGGGGAAGTACGCGGGACGGCTGGAGGGGGGGGGGGGGGGGGGGGGGGGGGGGGGGGGGGGGGAGATGGAGGGTGAGGCGGAGTCTGCAGCAACAGTCCCACGGTTTTTATTTCCATTCGGCCCATGTGTTCTTTCTTGGGGTTTTGCCACGCCAGCCCCGCTTCGTCACATGGCAGCGACACCCCGTGCTTTCCCTCCACTTTCCCTGCAGCTTTTCCAGAACCATGTGTTGAGAGAGAGAGAGAGAGAGAGAGAGAGAGAGAGCAGTCGAGTCCTTCTTTTCCGGAACCATGTGTCGCAGGGACAGTCCACCCCCCCCCCCCCCCCCCCCCCCCCCCCCCCCCCCCCCCCCCCCCCCCCCCCCCCCCCCCACCCCCCCCCCCCCCTGCTCTCTTCGTCCCCCAGTACACCCCCACTCTCCTCTCTCCACAGTACACCACTCCTCTTCGCCTTTCTCTAAACTCTTCCCACCGCCTTTTAGGACCCCGTAGTATATACATGCGTCGCGTTTTTTAGACTTGGAGAGCCAAGTCGTTCGTTCCCACCATTTTTAACACACACACACACAGCGAGAGAGAGAGAGAGAGAGAGAGAGAGAGAGAGAGACATAGGCCAGCCGAGGGTTGGCTGCCTTGTCCCGTCCCGCCACGTCCTGTGGTATAAACATCAACGGAGATACCCAGTCCTGATTGGGAAGGTAGGGATAGGAGGGAGACCCTGCCTCGCTTTGTTGGTTTTTTTTCTCTTCTTTCTTTTTCAAGCGGTTGTCTCTTTCCGCCCTTACTTCTTGCCTTGAAAAAAAAAAGAAAGTTGAAAAATAGAAAGTCGTCTGCTTGCGCCGCTTGCGAAAAGGGGGAGGAATATGAGCAGCAGTCGGAGAAGAAACTTTGCACGACACTGCACACTGCTCGGAAAGTTTTGCGAGGAGTGTGTTTACGGCCGGAACTGTGGAAAGGAGGAAGTGTAGAAGGGGAGTGGGTAGGAGGAGAGGCGTGAGAAAGTGTTGGCCTCCTCGCAACATCAACCTTTTTTTTTTTTTTTTTGTGGCTTGGCTGTTGTCGTCTGCTTGAGTGCTGGTAGTGTGTGCCGTGTGTGGTGTGTGGTGGTGGTGTGGTCTACGTAGTAGTGTTTGTCGGCTTCTTTGTGTGTGACCTGAAGGTCTTCAGTGCCAACCGAGACAGTGACCTGGAGGTCGGAATTATATCAAATAAGGAACACGTGCTGCGGATAAAGTAGACTTTGGTTTTCTACTTTAAGTCTTGATTTGCCATTTTTGAACACAAGGGAAATGCAAATCCGTAGAAGCGATACCCACATTGCTGAGTCGGTTGAACTTTTTCAAATGCAGGCTTTAGGTCTTGTTCATAATAATGCTGGTACGATTTCAGATGTGAAAAAAAGAAAGAAGTCGGTGACATAGAGCTTGATTTGTATTGAACACAGGAAAGGCGGAACTATTGGGCTGACTGCGGACGGGTAGATTGGTAGCGATGTGTCTCTCATAGGTATATATGTTGGTTTGAAGTAAAAGTGACGACATTGACTTTGATTCAACAATCAATTCTCATTCTGTATAAGGTGTATTAGAATTAGAATATAACTGAGGTGGGCGAATTTTGTCTTTTTTTTTTTTTTTTTTTTTAAATATTTCCCAGTGATTTATAAACTGTTTGTCTATGTCTAGGACCATAAATGTGGTGGTGACAGATCTCTCTCTCTCTCTCTCTCTCTCTCTCTCTCTCTCTCTCTCTCTCTCTCTCTCTCTCTTATATTAAAGTTTACCTCTGTCGGGGCAGGTGAGATAATCTTTTGACAGAAAAACACGTTCTGAGTTATTTTTTGAACCCCTTTCCTCAATAGGTTAAACTCAAGGCGCGGTAATGCGGATATTGCTGTATACTAAATTTGCACGATAGCAGTGTTGAATCTTATGCCGATTTACTGTGCAGTCTTGGCTTTGTGGTGTAGATTTCACGTGCTGTGGAACATTAATGTTCTGCGGAAGTCCCAGTTCACATGTATGCCGCCACACACAGCGACAACCGGACAGGACGTGTACGTTTACTGCTTTGATTTTTATTTTCAGGCTGCAATTCCTGTTACAGATATACAGTTGTGGGAGGAGAGAGAGAGAGAGAGAGAGAGAGAGAGAGTTTGTGTGTGTGTGTGTGTGTGTGTGTGTGTGTGTGTGTGTGTGTGTGTGAGACAGAGACAGAGAGAGAGGGAAAGAAAGTGGTGTGTGTGTGTGGTGTGTGTACTAAGCAAAGTTGTCATCCCTCATAATTCAGCTTTATACAGTAAAAAGGGATTCTTTCTCCCTCCCTCCCTCCCTCCCTCCCCCCCCCCCCCCTCTCTCTCTCTCTCTCTCTCTCTCTCTCTGTATCTGTCCATCCCCATTCCCCCTCTGTCACAGTCATCCTCCTTTTTTCCCTCCTCTTCCCCCCCCCCCCCCCCCCCCCCCCCCCACAATGATCTGTCCCCCCCCCCCCCCACCCCTCCCCTGCAACTCCCACCCCACCCCCCTCCTTAAACCCCTCCCTACCACTTTCTTTCTCTCTCTCTCTAGCCCTCACTTTCTCTCTCTCTCAAATTCGTTGTGGAGCCTCAATAACTCATTTCTTTTGGAGGCTTACTTTCAAAGCCTGACCATTATATTCGGTAATACATGGTTTGGTACGTGCGCTGGGGTCGCATATGTCTTGCTTTCAGTTCAGCATTTCATGCGTATCCCTTTACCTCTTTCACCGTCGCGGGGAGCGATTGTGATTGTAAAATTGGAATACCGGGTGGAATACCGCCAAGTCGGGCTTATTGAAGATCATTTGCATATCAAGAGCTGGTTTGGGAGCAAACTCGCGAGGTATTTCATACCCTTCCTCGAACTTTCAAAACAAAACAAAACAAACAAGCAAACAAAAAATTGCCTGAATAAATGTAAAAGGGCACGATGGTACAAAGGGAGTTCACTTCCATTCAAAATCACTGTTGAGGAGTTTGTATCGGGGGATGTGGTTCAACCAGCACATGGGACGGAGCTAGCGAGCAAGTTATGATGCAAGGCAAAAAAGGGGCAAGCATGTATTTGGAATATTTGTAATATGTTATATACTGTTAAAAAAAAAAAAAAAAAAGCATTGCATGTTTGGTTTTGTTTTAGAATATTTCAGGGGTTTTTTTTTCTTTTAATAGTAGAAAATAAGTTTCCGTGATTTTTTTTTTTTTAACCGTCATTGCTTCAAGGGTTTTGACTTTGACTATTTATCCTCACATGATTGTGATTGAAAAGATCACTAGCTTGCTATACAATACTTCGATTTAATCAAAGTCTTCGGGTTTCTGTTTTTTTTAACAGGATTCATACTCCACAGGCTGAAAAAGAACATGCATTGCTTGAAAGTTTACAGCAAAATGAAAAACGTGTTCCTAAGAGTACACACACACACACACACACACACACACAAACACACGCTTGCATGCACGCATGTACACACTCATACTGACTCATGCACGCACGTACTCGCTCACACGCGCGCGCGCGCGCGCGCGCACCACACACACACACACACACAACACACACACACACACACACACACACACACACACACTCAAAAAAAAAGCTTTGAATGTGTGGGATATGAATGCCCACATATTCTGTTTATGGGAAACTTGATACATACTTCAGAACTTAGTTTGAAAAGAGTATGTAATGTAATAGAAAATGATAAGCCTGCATACAGGTATGCGGCGGGGGGGGGGGGGGGGGGGTACATTGTATTGCTATTGGTTTCAGGCGAAGTGGGTCATTTCTAGGTTTGAATATAGATTTAGAAACTAAATGATAATGAAACAGCATGAATGAATTGACTGGTCATGAAAAAGATGTATGCTTTCTCCTTCCTTTGCTTCTCATGATGCAAGTATTGCTCTTTAGGTTTTTTTTTTTTTTTTTTTCCAAACCGTGATTTGACAGCAAATAAACAGACCAATTACGGCAGCTGCACGGTCTGCAAATGCATATCATTTGGAGTGTAGTTCTAGGTGTCTTTGCTTATTACAAAATTTACAATCAAAATTGGCGTTATGGTGGATGTGGTCCAAAAATATTCTATTCCCCATGGAAAGCAAGAAAATGACCGGGTTGTGTTTCGAAATCCCGGTTTGTGTTTCGAGTATCCCATGTGGTACTCCCCTCCCCCCTCCACCTTAAATCCCCCCTTCTCCCCGGCAACCCCCCGCCCCCCATTTTTCACGTCTGCTTTAAGTCTAAGCCTGTTGGTTGAGAAGACGTTGAACTAGAATAAGGTGACGTGTGCAGCATGTACTCAACGCGTAAAGGAGCCCATTGTATAGGAACCCATTGTAAAAGGAGCCCATTGTGACAAGACCCCTTGCAAAAAACTTGGGGAGGTGGGAGGTGAGATCGGAGGGGTTGGTTCTCTTTGACAGATGAACAATATGGCGCCGTGGTGTGCCCGCAGGCAGTGGTCCAGTACTACGACTACGGACTCTAGAATACAGTACAATATATGAATCCCCTACCTCACAATGGTTACTAAACGAAACGAAACTTTTAAGGCCAAAGGCATCAGTATTTAGTTTTCCTAAACGGGAGGGATTACGCAGCGCTCTAGAGGGAGATACGGGGAGAGAGGAGTGGGGATAGAGAGGGGGTGGAGGGAAGGGGGAGAGCAAGGAGTACAGTTTCTGCAAAGTCTCCGTGAAATCGTGAGCAACCGGCCCAGCCCCAACTACAAATGCTGAACGTTAATTGGGCCCAGGCTTGAGGTGCGGGGCGGTGGTGACCTTATAACCACAGTTCTCCCCTCAGCGTTCTGAGAACGATATCACGTACCTCCAGTGGTATCAAATAACGACTGCAGGGCTGCAGGACCATTTGCTGTTCTGTCTCAAGTGTCAGCATATGTCTGGGTGACATGAGCTCTCAGTGTGCGTACCATACGTTCTGCTGGGTGCTGCTGCCAGAGAAAGTGTTGGGGGTTTTTTGTTTTTGTTTTTGTTTTTGTTTTTCTTTTTTGTCTTTCTTTCTTTCTTCTCTTTCTACCTGAACTGAAAGGATTAGCGGGAACTTTGATTAATGTGCGGCGTTGGGTTCGTAAATGGTATCGTTGGTGGTGGACTTTGGTTGGGAGATTTTTGTGTAAAATAGGGAAGGGGGTGGGGCGGGGGGGGGGGACGACGACGACATGTGGTGTCTGTGCGTGAGTGTGTGTTGGGAACCTGTAGTTTCAGAGGTGGTCGGGGCACCAGGCTTGCGTTCACATTATTGCAAGTTTGTACCCGTGATGCCTGATCATAACATTGTGGTTATTTTCGCCGTCCATCTTTAAAAGCGTGTTTCTGTTCTGGTGGCGTCACAGACTTAATAATCTTACGTAGGCCCCTCTCACCATTCTTCCGGAATGCTTATTCTAATGGACCTGCTTGTTTTAGGGTGTCGAGGTTCAAACTTGGGGTTAATTAACCGAATGTGTTTGCACTGCGTCAAGACCTTGGACAGCGCAGTTGGTGGGGAGCAGCGAGAGGAAGCGCATGTGTATGGTTCGGAGTTCGACGCCGCTAGGACCTGTTCTCAGAGAAGGTGTTGTCGTTGTGAAGTGCGTTTTCGTTCAGGTGGTGTTGGTGTAGTACCGGATAGACTCCGCTCTCGCCCACCCACCCATCTCGTAGGCCTAACACCTTTTCACTTCCCTTGGATGGGTGTTTCCTTCATACCCCCAGTGTGCGTTAGGGTGGGAGTCATTCGCTTGATTCAGTTGAGCAAAATGTGGAGGGGGAAAAAAATTTGTTGATATTGGCGTGTTCAGAAACATATATACCGACATCCCAGCTGCTTTTCTAGTCGTTAATTAGCACCGCTCTCTACGACTGATGCTGTTATGGAGAGGAGGAAAGAGATTAGAATGATGAGATTTTAGTAGTGGAAAAAAAGAAAAAAAGTGGGTGGTGGTGGAGGGGGAGGGGAGACAAAGACTTCTTGTACCGCTGATTTTTTTTTTTCTTTCTTTTCTTTTTTTTTTTTTTTTTTTTTTTTTTTTTTTTTTTTTTTTAAAGAAATTAAGCACTTTTCATATTGTGTTGCAAGGTTTTTCTATAAAATGAGACGTTGCACTTCTGGGGAATGTTGTGTGGTTCCAAGGATTTTTTTTTTTTTTTTTTTATATATATATATATATATACAACAGATGATGTGTATCCCAAGAACAGTCTTATCAGAGTCTTTTGCCACAACTTTGACAGTGCAGTGTTGTTTATAAAACAAAATGCTTGCTCCACCCCACCCGCGAGAGTGGGTTTTGACGTTGGATCTGAATTACATCTGACGAAAGTGCGTTTTCTGCTCGTTATTTTTTTTTTTATTTTTATTTTTCCAAGCCTGAAAGACGTAGAGCGTCTCCACTGTTTGTAGCATAGGATATAATCAAGGCAAGGTCAGTTATGGGTGGTGGTGGTGGTGGATGTCTCTTTCCCCAAAATATTATGAACTGGGATAGGGAAGGGAGGGGAGAGCATTCTCTTGTCCCAAAATTATGTAAAGGGGAGGGAGGGGAGGGGAGGCTCGCCACTCTCAAGTGTTTGAAAAAAGGGTTGGGTGGGGGTAGAGCATAGCTGTGCTCCACCAAAGGACTATTGATTCTCAGAATTGTATGAGGCAGGTAAATAGAGCTCGGCCCTGTACCAGAAGAAAGGCAACGGGTGCTCATAAGGAACCATGCACAGGATTTTCTAGAGTTACAGAACTAAACTTATATGGCGGCTGTGCCAGGGGACGGGACCTTGAGCCTTGACAGTGCCGCCGCCGCAAAGTATGTGTGTGACTGGCTAAAGGGTGGAGACTGTCTTATTATACCTCTCTCTCTCTCTCTCTCTCTCTCTCTCTCTCGTGTGTGTGTGTGTATGTTTTGTGTGTGTGTGCGACTCAACAGACCCAACAACATTTGATAACCACCTGTCGTCTGCTGTACGCATTAGTTCACACTACCCGCCACGCCTCCTCCTCTCCCCCTGCGCCTTACCCTCCTCCTTCGTCCCACCCAGCCCCTCCCCCCTCACCACCAACCCCCCCCCCCCCCCCCCCCCCCCCCCCCCCCCCCCCCCACTCTTTCTACATTTAGTACCCCGCACCTCCGTAGGGCGTACAGTCATTGCTCGCACTCGCAGCTCCTTTTCCCCCCTCTCTCTTTTCTTTCATATTTTCTCTTTTTATTATTTTTTTTTTCCCCCAAGCCGGTCAAGTATAAATGGTCGTACACTACCCACTTCGCCCTCCACCCCCCTTCTCTCTCTTATTTCACCAGTCCGTTTCCTATGTTGCGCCTCCTACCCTCCCCCCCCCTCCCCAATTTCCCCATTAACCAACATAACCCTTCACTTCCCTTCTGTTGCACCTTCAATTCGTGCCTCGCTCTCCTTTCCACCCTGGTGAGAATACTGTCCGGTGGCAAGCTCGAGAAAGGCGGTAAACTTCACTCTCAGTGCGCTGTGGTAGATCTACACTTGTGAAATTAGCTGTAGCAAAGTGGAAAATGAAGGTTCTTCCAGTGATCCAAGTCTTGCGTAGTAGATGTACTGCGTCAGAGATCTGTCAACTCTGTGGCTAGGTGTTTTTTAAAACACAGCTAGGTGTTTCTAAAACACAGCTAGGCCTACAGCTTGCTTACTCCTGCAACTATGTGGATAGATTTTGAAACACTACTACTACTGCTGCTGCTATTGTGGGAATATTGGATATTTTTAAATATTTTGTTGATCCAGCTGCTAATCGAAAATTGTTTTGAAACTCATTTGTGCATGCAGGTAGATTTTGACATGCCTTTTTTCTCGCCTTGTGAGAACTAAAAACATCGACAGTCCGCAAAATATGAGATTATTAGTTTTATTGAAACGTGTGACGTTATCCTTAAGGTTTTTGGTCCCCCCCCCCCCCCCCCCCCCCCCCCCCCCCCCCCGTTCTGGTTTGTAATTGGTTTATAATTTTTCTTCCCAGATGAAAGCACGGTTCTGCTTTTCTTTGCCACTGCTATGATCAGCAGCAAATATACGTAAGGGGTATTTTTGTACAGAGAAATACAGTAATTCATTCATGACGTGATGTGATGGAATACAGCATAACAGTAGTCTACATACGAAAAAACGTTTGAGACGATGAATGCTGTGTGCAAGTTTGCGACATTGGCACTCGAAAGTAACAGACTTCATAGCTGCGGAGAGGAATGAGATCGATGATGAAATAAAAATGCAAGAATAAGGGGGTGAGAACGACGGAAAGAAACGAACACAAACTGTTTGGTCAGCGTGTGTAACAACCAACCCAGCGTGTGTGATGTGAAGAGCTCGAGCTCGTGCATTCTCCACGTGCAACTATGACGAAATCGAGACGGATTAGCGCCCCATGGGTCGTCTGTCGTCTGCTTCTCGTCTTGACTTTGTGTTGTGAGTATTTTCAAGGTCTCCTTTTTCATCTCTCTCTCTCTCTCTCTCTCTCTCTCTCTCTCATGAACGTTTTTAGACTGCCTTTTTTCCCCATTTTTACCTCACTGGCTGTAAATGTTTCAAGCCAGCCGATCCCATGTATGAGTTTTGTTGTTGCTGAAGAATTACGTGATCCACATGATTAATTGATTATTGATTATCAGTGATTAACATAGTGAATAATACCTTGAAACAGCCATATTGCATCTAACCTGAAGGATGTTGCAGATCTGAGCAGATCATGATAATTACCACATTAAGGTGATCCTGTTTAGGTGACAAGCCACCTCCTGCCTTCCAAGCATTATGTTTGATCACATGTATCACAGTTTTATATACATACGTAGGCATGTATGCATGCATGTGCATACACACGTGCGTGTGTACACACACACTCTCTCTCTCTCTCTCTCTCTCTCTCTGGCTCACACACTGGATTTTTTTTGTTTATACCATATTAAGGCTTTAAAAGTCTCCCATGTCTCCACACACCTTTGCTTTATAAAAAAAAAAAAAGGGGGGGGGGGGGGGGGGGGGGGATTTTAAGCTGTTGAAAGGTTCTTCATCTGGAATGCACATATTAGGATAGTATGATTGTATTGCACTGAAGTGTGTTGAATGAGACTGCATATAACTTGCCCGTACAGATTTCTCCCCATAGAATTCTCACCTGTTGAAGTACTATACAGCCTAGGCTACATAAATTTTCCCCGCTCAGTTCGGATCATTTCACCAGTGTATGATTTGTTTTTTTAATCTGTGAAACCAGCACAAACATATGTCTCTACCTCTCCCATTAAAAAAAAAGACAAGATCTGTGATGGTAAACCCAATGTGCCAAGAATATTTTTCTGCAACTTCACCAAAAGAGGCATGAGCACATTTTGGTGATATAGATCTGTGAAATAAAGACAAAGAGAAGGGTCATTGTGCCCATTGATGTCATGGTAGGATACAGATTTGAACTGAGTATGCTGTGCAGCATGCTGCTTGCCTGTTTACACCACACACACACACACACACACACACACACACACACACACACACTCTCTCTCTCTCTCTCTCTCTCTCTCTCTCTCTCTCTCTCTCTCTCTCCCCTACCATTCTGAGAGTTGCTGATTTAACTTCTTTATTAAAAGAAAAAAATGCAACCTTAGCAAATTTTGAGGGGTGTATTTTTCAATATAATTTTGCTGAAGACAAACTTCCATGTTACCACAGGCTTTCTTTGTAACAAACCGAATGCATACTGCCCTTTGAACCTCAAGTTTTCATCATGATTAACACACACTCACATCATCACATCGTGTTAAGCGGTAAGTAGAGAAGGATGGGAGGGAGACTAGGGAGGGGGTTGGGAGGGGGGGGGGGGGGGTTTCAGATTCAAACCTGGAGTCTTTTCGCTTGTAGACCAGTACATTGGCCATTAAACCACCACCCTTTTCCCAGTGTAGTACTTTCACAAACTGACATTTCCGTAGGGTCCACATGGTGTAAAGCCATTGTTCATGGTGGAATGCCTTTCACCTCAATGCTTTTCCGTATTGTCAAAGCCTGTGGGCCAGGGTTGTAATGGTGTGTGGTCACTGTGCTGTGATGGTTTTGATGTTTGTTTGTTGGGGAGGGGGGGGGGTCTGTCTGTATGACTTGAACTTTCCTTCTCCTCTTTCTTCCCTTTTTTTTTCTGAGCTCTTTCTTTCTGTTGTTTTTTTTTTTTTCATTCACTTTCTTTCTTTTGGTCTTTTTGTATCGTTCTTCCCTTGTTTCTTTTTGTCTTTTCATATTGTATTTTTTTTTCCTTCTTCCTTTGTTTCTTTCATTCTTTTGGTCTTTTTATATCGTTCTTTCTTTTTCCTCTTCCTTTGTTTCTTTCTTTCAGTTTCTGTTCTTTCTTTTTTTTTCATTTTTTTTGGTTGGGTTTTTTTTGTTTGTTTTGTTTTCTTCCATTTTCTTTTCTTTGTTTTTTTTTTTTTTTGTGGTTCTCTTAATTCGGTCTTTCTTTTTCTTTCCTTCTTTCACAGACTTTCTCATCATTTCTTTGGCCATGTTTATTTCCTCTTCTGTTTCTTTATCTTATCTTTTTTTTTTTCGTTTTCTTCTTTTTTTTCTTCCTTGTTTTTTTTTTTTTCTTTCTTGCTTGCTTAGATCATTTTGCCTTTCTTTTTCCCCATCTTTCTTTCTTTTCATTACTTTTTCTTGCGTTCATGTTCATCCTTTTTTTTCTTTCTTCGTACATTTTTTTTTTTCTATTATTTCTTTCTTTTTTTTTTTTTTTTCCTTCTTCTTTTCTCTCTCTTCTTTATTTCTGTTTTTTTTCTTTCTTTTTCTGTGTTTTCCTTTTTGTGATTTCGAATCATCCTGTTCATTCACTCATCATTCCTTTCTTTAATAATCATTTTCTTTCATTTTCTGTTTTACTGTCTTACTTTTTCCCCCCTCGCCTGACCTCCCTCATCTGTTCTTTTCTACTTCTCCCCACCCCCCCACCCCCACCCCCAGCCCACCCCATCCCTTTCCCCACCCCTTCCTCACCTACTCAGAACAGTATTTTCACTGGATCCCAGCTGTAGTACTGATACAATGCAAACCAAATGGCTTGCTGTGCTGGAGTGAGTGACCCCTAGATCAGGGGTTTGTGTTGTTAGCGACTTGCCTCTTTGTACACTTGGGATGGGGGGGGGGGGGGGGGGGGGGGGGATCTGATCACCTGCCTATAAGCCTCTGTTACCAGGTTGATCAAATATTATGTTAGTGGGTGAGGTGCTATTTTTGATTTCCTTTTCTGTATGGAAGGTTTATTTGCATGGTATGTGAATTAGAGTGTGCATGGCTGTCGGTGTGTGGTTTGGTGTGGTGCTTGGTTTGGACATGGTATATTATGTACTTTGTGATGATGGGTATGCTGTGTGTGTGTGTGTGTGCCTGAGCGTGCGTGCATGCAAGTATATCCACACGATCATTCAGGCATACGCACACACACACACACACACATAGGTATGTACATGCACACACACACACACACACACACACACACACACACACACACACACACACACTCACTCACTCACTCGCTCACTCACACACAACCTGCATGCAGTCGCACACATACTAACACCTTCATGTACATGCACAACTGCGCTCACACATTCATACCATATGATTACACCCTACCACACCTCGGTATACCATGGTACAAAGCAAATCACATCATGCCATAAAACATACTAGGCACACAGAGTAACACGCTCACTCACACACACACGCACGCACGCACTCATGCATGCGGGCATCAGGGGAACATGCAAGATCATCAAACTTCGGAGGAATCGGGGAAACAGTGTGGGTTGACATGTCATGTCTACCAACTGTATGTGTACTTAGTCGGCCTGGCATATTATGTCACAGATGTTGACAGCGTTGACATGTCCCATATCACGGGGGAGACTAACTAGTGGAGAAAATTGAATTGAGCTTGGCAGGTTGGGTTAGTGCATGCAGTTGCATGGATTTATGAAAGTTGCTGAGAGAAAGTGTGTGTGTGTGTGTGTGTGTGGGGGGGGGGGGGGGGGGGGGGGATAATAAACAAACAGACCCAGATGTAGTGTGTCAGTTTCTTAATGTGTGTGACTAGATTTATGTATCAGTCGGAATAACTTGAACTAATTTACGACAAAAACAAGAAGGCTTCAGACGTTCTGTGTCCTTCCTGTCCCACCCTAACCCATCCTCCACACTTTCCTTACTTTCTGCTCATCTCCCCCCCCCCCCCCCCCCCCCCCCCTTGTCTTATCCTCCCCCACCCCAGCCCCACGGTCTTCACATGGTGACCCAGTGTTCACATGGTGACCCAGTGTCGTATCAAGGTGAAGGAGGCTCGTGAGGAGGAACAGGAGGCACAAAATGACACGCCTGAAGCATGCATTGATTACCTCCGAATTTGTTCTGTGCACACAAAAGACATTATGAAGACCATGAATATTTTACGCGTAAAGCACTTGTTCGTGCACACAGGTGCGCTTGCACACACACACACACACACACACACACACACACACACACACACACACACACACACACACACACACAAATACACATTCTCTCTCTCTCTCTCTCTCTCTCTCTCTCACATTTCGTTCCCCTCCCTATTTTTGCGAACGTGCACGCACGCACGCTCGCTCGCTCTCACTCACTCACTCTCCTCTCTCTCTCTCTCTCTCTCTCTCTCTCTCTCTCTCTCTCTCTCTCTCTCTCTCTCTGTTGTATATGATTGTCTCTGTCTGACTGCCTGTCTGTCTCTTTCTCTCTCGGGAACGCTTTTTCTCTCTCTCTCTCATTCATTGTGTGTGTGTGTGTGTGTGTGTGTGTGTGAGAGAGAGAGAGAGAGAGAGAGAGACAGGTCTACTCTTTCTACTTTTGTCCATATACCTGTCTGTCTGTCTCTCTTTCTCTCTCTCTCTCTCTCTCTGTCTCTCTCTCTCAGACACACACATGCACACTCACACACACACACGTACACACACACACATATACACACACACATATATACACACACACATATATAACCACACACACACACACACACACACACACACACACACACACACACACACACACATTGTATGGATGCGTAAGTGCACCACCAGACAACATAATTTGACATTGAGTAATAGGAATGTGCAGTGAAAACAACAAGCAGAACCAGATAGTTTGGGCACTCAGCGGAGGTCTGTCATCTCCAATGGTGTAAATAACAGGTCTGCATACTGCATTACTTGTCCTCCTTTTTTTTTATTTGTTTGTTGTTGTTTTGTTTTTTAAAGAACTGGAAGAGGGTTCAGGTGACCCAGTTTTCATTTATTTAATGGTTTCAGTTTGATTTGTGCAAGTTTTAGGCAATGTCTGCATACATGTGAAACGTGTGTGTGTGTGTGTGTGTGTGTGTGTGTGTGTGTGTGTGTGTGTGTGTGTGTGTGAACTGCTCTTCCTTGTCAAGCATCTGTATAAGTTAAGCATAGAATTCACTATGATCAACTTGCCAAGAATACCACAAATAAAGTATTGTGCAGATTCTCCTTCTGTTTCCTCCTAGCTTGAACACAGTGGTCAGACTGGTGTCAAAGACCTCAGGTAGGAGGACTGGAACAGGCAGATGGACAACAAATTCATTCACACCCATCCAGACCTGAGAGAACTGCTGCCACCTGTCACTGGTGGCTGTAAAGAAGAAAAACATTTTGTGCTTATTAGTAGGTACTAGCCACTCTTTTTTTTTTTTCACACACAATCATAGCTTCTAAAAAAGTGAGGAATCTCAGTGGTGCATTCCATGTGGTGAGCCACTCGCAACAACACTTTTCTTGTAGAGAGTCGGAACTTAAATGATGTCAGACTTAACACTTTACAGAAGATTCCATTGGAAACCTTGTTCAGACCGATTTCACCAGGTGTGTTTTTTTTAGTTCCTGAAAAGAAGTAAGATTTTTCACCTGATCTGAGATTTTGGGAACAAAGATTTTTAAGCAATTTCACATAAATTGATTTTTTTTTTTCCCCTCGTTTGCAACTTTATGAGGAATTCTCATTGATAGGGCGATGGCCCAGACTTGCCCCCACCTACACCCTCCCCACCTTCTCTCTCTCGGTTAGCAGAGCTGTAAACAAGATGGATTGAAATTAATCCCTAATTAACAGAGCAAAATGTGTCAGTAACAAAATTTATGTTTTCTTTGACAGGTCACTGTGTTTATAGGCCACATCAGTGACACAAGCAAGTTTAAAAAAATAAATAAATAAAATAAAAGTAAATAAACAGAACACTTACTGAAATTAAGATGCCAAAAGTGCTATTCAAAAAGCAAGTCATTATCAATTGAAAAAAAGCATACTACCAATTGCAACATTAATTACGTTTGATTGATTTCAAATAAATAATTTTGATTTGTGTTGAAATTTCAGAAAAGTAAAAAAAAAAAAGAAGAAAAAAGGAGAAGGATGAATCAACAGACTTTTGAATGATTTTTTTACCTAGAAATTTTTTAACTCAGAAATTGATCGGAAGATTATAATATCAGTAATGAAATTGAATTTATGTACATCTATGTTAACATTTAATTGATGTTTATTTTATTTATATATTCATGCCATGTTTGTAAAACAAAGAGTGTTGTTTTGTTTCTTGGCCATTGAAGAAAAGCATGCAATGCACAGGGTGAAAAATTCTTGTATGTTTTGTTTTCTCTTTCCTTCTTTTTTCTTTTATTTTTTCCTTCTTTTTTCTTTCTTTCTTTGTATTCTTACTGTCAGTGATAAGGAAGAACAGTTGTATGTTACACCATCTCGGGTGCTACTTAAACTCTGTATGCTTGACATTAAATATGAAAGGAAAAATTCAGTTTGGAAAGAGGAATGTAAAAGTTAGCTGAAGTAACATTATACAAGTCACTTTTCCTGCTTTTTCCCCCCATCTTTTTTTTTTTTTTCTGTCTTTTGTTGTTGTTGTTTTTTTAAACTTTCTTTCTTAATCACAACAAATCCTGCTATTACCCAGTCTGTCATACTTACCAGATAGCAATCTTCCATCATGCAGTTGGCCGTGATTTGAACTGCTGTTTCGTTACAGTTAAGCAATGAAAACCTTTGCAAGGTAGGGGTATTACATTCAACAGTTAGTGCAGGACTCGTGTTTGTTCCCAGTTATGTTCGAAAAAGGGTAATCAAAGTTGTGGCGTATGATGTTTTTTTTTTTAATGTGTCTGGTTTTCTTGCATGCTTTCTTAACCTGTTTTTCTCTCTCTTTTTTTTTTTATTGTTTTTTTTTAAAGATTTGTTTACGTTTTCTGAGCCTTTGTTTCATTCGGTCTTTCCATCCTTTTACATATTACATATTTCTTTCCCTTCCTTCCTTGATTAGTTAATTCAGGAAAACAGCACTAGAAACCATGTGGTGAATGGATACTACGATACAAACCCATCAGTGCATTTAGACAAGTAGATGGTGAAAAGCAGGCCATGCACATTTCCGTCAAAGAGTTAGGACTCAGACTTAAGACTGGCACAGCTCTCTGTCTGAATAGCGGGAGCTGTGATCTCAGTAGTCGCTTGGCCAGCGATGGTGTGGCTGTCAACGTGAGGTGCAATTAAAGGATTTGGGTGGTATTGAATTGAACCGAGGTTGTTTGGCTTTGGAACAGAAAATGAAGATATTTGTTGGGTTGGGTTGGAGTATTAAGTTCACGGTGTGTCTTTCAAGGTGTGGTTACCTTGTGGAAGGTTTCTTTCTTTCGTTGTGTTTTTTCTCTTGCTCCCTCCATCCCGCCTTCTCCCCCTCCGTTTTTCTCTTTCTCTTTTTCTCTCTCTCTCTCTCTCTCTTCTCTTTCTCTCTCTCTCTCTCTCTCTCTCTCTCTCCGTTCTCCAGTTCATTTCATAACAATTTATGTCCGATCAATAATCGTTGTTTAATTTCATCCATCCCCTCCTGCCCACTCCCTCTTTTCCCAGGGCTTGTTTGTCCCTTCCTTCTCTTCCTTCTCCCCACCCCTTCAGGCCCCTCTTCTCATCCTCCACTTCCCTGTCCTCCCATCCTTCCCTGTTCTCCTCCCATCCTCTTGCATTGCTTTCTTCCCTTCCCTCCTTTCCACCCCTCACATTCTTTCTGTCTTCCTTTTGTTTTCTGTATGCTGTGCACTCAATGTCCCATCATGTCCTTTGACCTCCCTTTTCTGGTAAATTAATATGTAAATTTAAAAGTGAGTTTATTAGGGTTTGTGGAAGCATCGCAGCAGTTCTTAGGAATTCAGTTGAAAGAAGAGCCAAGCAAAAGATATGCTTCTTCTGGTATGTATCCGAGAGCCAATTAGAAGAGGTGTGGCAGGTCTCGTAAGATGATGTTATCACGGTTACCTGTGATACCAGCCAATGTGTAGCACAGTTAGTTTCTGTGACCAGTGATAAGTCTTGAGGAGGTGGGAAAAATTAAAGCATTTTTTTCTGTGCTGTGACCAGCAGAAATATACTGTGTTTAATTTACTTCTGTGTGATAATAAATAATTTTGATATTGTTGAAATTCACATTGAAGAGATTGAGAAGCACAGATATCATGCGTGCTTTCTTTACTCACATATTTGTACACACACTTATACACATGCATACACATACATCCCTTCACATATGCATACAGGTCTGTATGCATGTATGCACACACACACACACACACACACACACACACACACACACACACACACACACACACACACACACACGTGGAAGGAAGTGACATGGACCCAGCAAATCTTACAATCAGAGGAAACATGTTTTGTCTGTCTTAGGTTTCCGGGGCCGAAACTGTCAGACGAATATTGATGACTGCGTGAACCATAACTGTCATAATGGCACCTGTGTGGACCTGGTTGGTGACTACCGCTGTGAATGTCCTCCTACCTTCACAGGTGAGATTTCAGAAACAGCTTTTCTTCCCCCCACCTTCCCATTTGTTTGTTTGTTTGTTTTATTTGTTTTTGCCTTTTTTTGGACGTTTGTTTTCTGTTTTGTTTAAAAGTTTTGGACTTACTGACCTAAGAAGAGAGTGACAGGTCATTGAGTGTTGTATTTTGTTCTGCATTGCATTTTTCTATTATGACGATAAAAAGGGGCAGTAACTTTTCGTTCCCGTTGAAGAACAGTACAAGGCATGTAACTCCAAACCATTGCTGCTTAGACTTTCTACCCATTCACTTAACGCACTGAACTTGATCTGTTGTGGATTCACATGTTCTTATGTGATTGCAGTTTTCCCCGTACATATGCAGTAGGCTGTTTCCCTTTAACCCTTTATCATGCAAAAATGTTTACTGAGAAGCTTCCAGATTTTTTAAAGTTTCATTCTTTGTGTAGCACATCAGCTCTATAGCTGTGCAGTGCCAAAATGAGCACTGCTGGGACTATAAAGGGATGTAAATCACTTGGACATGCATGTGTGTGTCTCTGTGTGTCTGTGTGCATGTGCTTCCTGAATCAGTGTATGTGTGTGTGCATGCATGTTTTGTGTGTGTGTGTGTGTGTGTGTGTGTGTGTGTGTGTGTGTGTGCGCGCGCGCGCAGGTTCTCACCCATGTACGTGTTCTTATGTATGTGCATGCACATGCATACACATTGTGCACTGGCTGAACTAACAAACTGTTTCATGGATTTAACCTAGGTCTAAGTGGGAAACTTCATTCATGGAGAGCGGGGTGCAAGCTGAGCTTACTGCTTAATGGAAAATCACCACCAAGTCTGAATGAAGGCAGCAGGCTGCAGAGGGTATGAGTAATGCTGGGGATTTGCTGCTGGCTGTCTGTGGCAGGATCGAATGTAAAAGAGTTAACGAAAGGGTTCTGTATTAACTGGCAACCACTGGTTGGCAGCTCTACAGCAGGATTTGGGGGGGAGGAGAATACTCTCAGGGAACAGACAAAAGTTTTATCAAAAACTTGATTCGACCTGTTTGCTAATTCACTGTCTCCCCCCCCCCCCCCCCCGTTACTTCACTGACATGTTCCTTTGATGTGTGCAGGAAAATACTGTGAACTGGACGTAGACGAATGCAGCCAGGACCCCAGGATCTGCAAGAACGGCGGGACCTGCCTGAACAGCTTGGGCGGGTACCTGTGTGTGTGTGTCAACGGCTGGACGGGCCCCACCTGTCTGGTGAACGAGGACGACTGCTACCTGAACCCCTGCTACAACGGGGGCACCTGCCACGACAGGGTCGGCTACTTCTTCTGCGAGTGTCCGCGTGGCAAGACGGGTAAGTGAATGAAGATGCAGTCTCTTGTCCTGTGTAATGAAGGGGGGATCATGCCCTGCAGTCCAGGGACTTTGTAGCCATATTGGGTAAGGGTGCTTGCTCTCTTCTTCTGAGGATCCAAGGTTCAAACCCCACATGAGACAGAGACACCTTAGGATCTGCGTAATTCATTGGTGGGATTAAAAAGGGTCCCGTAAGCAAAAATCTCATCTGAAGAGTTCTCACTGAGAACAAGAACAAAGTGGAAGAAAATACTCTAACATCAAATGTTTGGGGGGAGGAGGGGGACAAGGAAGGAGGGGGAGTTAGTTGTTTTGCTTGATTGTGATTTGTCATTTTTATTTGTATGACGGATTAGATATATGTAAAGAGGTTTTGCTGTTTGGTGTATAATGATTGAGTACAATACTTTGGTGTATTAGTAGATGACATAGGTGGGATAGGTCAGGAAATAAACAGAGCTGTATTAGCTGAAAATAAAGCTGTTATTTAGTGAGGAAAAAACCCAGAGCTCAAGTCTTTTTTTTCTATGTATGATGCAGTGTTTGGATATGATATTTTCAAAATGTTTCTAAAAGAAAAAAAAGGCCGTTGACATAAAGTATATTAATATGCCTGCTGACATAAAGTATACTACTATGTCTACAGTATAGTTACATTGAATTGAATCATTTACATAATAAGCCTCTGCATTAGAGCTATCCTGAATCAAACCATTTATGTGACAGTTTACATGCGCAAGCAAACCCATGCTAGATCAGATGGCAAGTGACTTACTTTGCTTGAGGGCTGTCAAATTTTACATACCAAATTTTGGTCAGAAGTTGGACATTTTTGACAAAGCAGCCAAGTTTCATCTACTTTTAGGTCAATTCAGAGTGTTGCTAAAATTTCATGACAAACTGCATGTGTTTTGTATCTTTTAAGGCCTGACTGACTTCAGGATAAACTGTGAAAGAAAGTATAGAATGTTTCAGCCCTATCGGTGTTGGGCACTACCAAATGAGAAATGAACTCTGTATCATTGTCTTCATCATTCTAACTGATCATCATCAAAAAAAAAAATTTTAATTCTGTGGCTCTTATAGCAATGTTCTCTTGGTAACCCCAGGTTCAGTTCTCCGCACCCATGCAGGCTCTGTGTTCATGTCAAATTGTTAGATGTCAGGAGGTTCATGGGGACTGTTTTGGGATGCATGTGGTAGTGATCTCCCTTTAGAGGGAACCTTCACACAGTCAGCCTCTCAACAGGTAAACAATAGCTACCTCGTAGGGTTTTAGTTGATGAAGTCTTGCATGAATTAGATCAAAACAGGCATCACTGAACACGCCAAACTGAGGCAGAGGTAATACATTGTCTCTTCTCGTTGATGTTCTCTCACGTAGACCTGATATTGGCAGCTCCTGTAAACTGCTCTCACATGGTGTGTTACAGAAGAGGCTAGGGTGTAGTTGTTTGCCAGGGAAGTAGGAGGGATGGGTGTGTGTGTGTGAGTGGGGAGGGGAATGAACAGAATAGGAGCAGTGGTGTCATGAAGGCGCAAAGATGGGGACAGATAAAAAGGTTTTACTTATCTCTTTCTTGGTAATAACCAGGATTGCGCTGTCACTTGGAAGACGCCTGTGAGAGCAACCCGTGTTACGCCTCGGCCGCCTGCGAGACGTCCCCCATTAATGGCGACCCTATCTGCACCTGTCAGAAAGGGTGGCGGGGCGCTGACTGCTCCATTGACATTGACGAGTGTCTGGAAAGTGAGTATCCTGTCTTCGTTGTTGATGTAGTTAATAAACTGTTTATGATTTTTTTTTTTTATTTTGTTCAGTATGGTCAAGTTTTCCCTAATGTACAGCCCGCATATGGGCTCCAGTATTATGCTCTACTAGCAACTAATCGTCCAGCACTCAAAGGTGTAAAACAATTTTGATGTTTATAAAATCTAATTTTTCATCATACTGAAAGTAATTTTAGGTATTAGAGGTTATTGTATCCGTCAAAAAATGCTGATTATCAAACCAGATCAGAGGTCTTAACATAGAAAGAAAAAAAAAGAAAACAGCAATTTGCTAAACAGGCTACAGAAGCCATGGTTTTGCAACCATGAAAGATTTGCTATACTGGCATATGCAGGAAAAAAAGTCAATTGCCTGTCTTGGATGTCTTCTGTAATGTTTCTCTTTCATGTTCGGATATGTTGGTGGTGAATTGTAAGATTTACATTACATGTGTCTGAGGCTTTTACTGTCAGGGATAAGCTTTTGCAGACAAGAGTTTCTGCAAGGTGGAGAATGTGGATAGGCTCATTCAGCTGTCAACAATTTCCCCTTTCTTCTCTAGAAATCTTGGGCCCAAAATAATTTTCTTTTCTGACAGAATTACTGTGTACTCAAAAAGCACTGAAAGATGTAAAAAAAGAAAAAAGAAAAAAACCCATGGTAAAAAGGGAATATGGCCTAAGAATGAACTGTTAAATTTTTTTTTTTTTATCCTGCTCAAAGGATATAGATGAAAGAATTTTTAAGAAGTCTGTCTGACTTTGGCAGAGGTCCGCACTCACCCCAAGGCCATGATATATTTCTTTCTGTTAGGAAGGTAGGACAAGCCTTGTTAAACCAGTGAAAGGATTTGACAAAGCGGAGACAGCACCATGGTATCATGACCTTTATTATCCCTTGCAGTGTGGTTTTCAAAAGCAGTGATGTGGGTGTCTTTTAGTTTTGTATTCATGGACATCAGACTGTACTTGGAAAGCCCCCGAACACAGAAGACAAGTTTCCGATATCAAGTTTTGTGCATAGGTTTTTTTTTTTTATTTCCTAAATTGAGATAAATCAGTGAAGAAGTTATTTTTTTCTTTTTTTGTTTACATGAACATTTTGAGAAAGATTTGTGTGTGTGTGTGTGTGTATGTGTGTGTGTGTGTGTGTGTGTGTGTGTGTGTGTGTGTGTGTGTGTGTGTGTGTGTGTTCTGACGTTTTTTTTTTAATCCAAATAGAAGGTTGTATCCAAACACTGTAAATAATGTCACAGTTATTTTCTGCATAGGTTTGGTCACACATGCTCATAACATTTACAGCCGCACCACAAACATATCACAGTACCTCAACACAGCATTGAGATGGACCCTTTATCAACTCCTCTCCTGCCCCACTTCTTTTCCTCCACCCTCCACTTCACACACACACACACACACACACACACACACACACACACACATACACACACACCACACACATGCATTTTCTGGGACGTCGGGTATTAAATCCTAATCTTATCATCTTTTCATGCGGAAGTTTCAATTGGTTTGATATCTTGGATTGGAATGGGGAAAAAAAAAAAGGAAAAAAAGAAACAAAGGGCATAGCTGATAGCTAACGTTTACATAGGAGTTTGAAAAAAAAATTGAGGAGAGAAAGCAAGAGAAGTTTACAAATTAAACTTATGGTTACAGAAGTTGTAGATTGTGGATATTAGACTTATATAGATATATAAATTAACTGGATTTTTTTTTCTTTCAGAACAGGCATGAGACTTAACTTAAAGAAAGACAGAAATAAACTGGATTTTGCCTTTTAGAATAGCAAAGAGACATGTAAGTAAATTGGATTTTTTTCCCTTTGAAATCAGCGACGACGACGGTGGTGTGTGAGCACGGAGGAAGCTGCCAGAACCTGAACGGGTCCTTCCAGTGCAACTGTCAGCGGGGTTTTCACAGGGAAGCGCTGCGAGAGAAATATCAACGAATGTGATTCAGATCCTTGTCAGAACGACGGCACCTGTCTGGACGAGAGAGGGGCCTACCGCTGCCTGTGTATGCCAGGTGAGAACCTTGGTGGTGGTCTCTCACTCTTGTCTGTCTGTGCTGCTTCTGTCACAGTGTCTCTTTCTTTGCCTGTCGGTTTGTCTCTGTAGGTGTCTCGGTCTGTCTCTCTTCCTTTCCCACTTCTATCCCTGCCTCCCCCCTCTGTCTCTTGTTATCTCAGTCTCAGTCTGTCTCTCACTCCTTATCCCCTTATCTCCCTCCATTTCTCTGTTCCTTACACACACTCTCTCTCTCTCTCTTGTCTCCCCCCACCCCCTTTTCCTTATCCCACCCTATCAAACTCTTTTTGTCTCCCTCCCTCCCTTCCTTCCTTTTCTCCCTCTGTCTGTCTCTGTGTCTGTCTTTCTCTGTTTCTGTCATCGACTCTCTCTGTTTCTCTTTCTCTCTCTCTCTTGTTCTCTCTCTCCCCTTCTTTTTCTCTCCCCCCATCCTCTCTTTCTCCTTCTCTTTCAGTCTGCCCCCCCCCCCCCCCCCCCTTTTTCCCCCCCCCCCCCCCCCCCCCCCCCCCCCCCCCTTCCTGTCTCCTGCATGTGTTTTAGGCTGTGCATTAGAAAGATGCATATCCCTGCGTGTGGAACTGAAAGCCAAGTGAGTGAGTGCGTGTGTGTGTGTGTGTGTGTGTGTGTGTGTGTGTGTGTGTGTGTGTGTGTGTGTGTGTGCACCTAAATGTATATGTGCCATTTTCAGCATGCTTAATAAGTGTAAATATACTCTTCATGTACATATGCAGATGAGAGGAATGTTAATGCTTCAGTGAAGGTGTGGTTTTAGGTGTGTCCTCATGTATTTGTGAGTGCAGACTTGTTTACCGACCCATTTCACCACGTTTTTCAGTACATGCAAAAACAAGATGCATGTAAAAACATCCAGACAGTGTTTGTTCAGGGGGTAATCGATCCTGTAGATTATAGCCCAGAGTTTTCTTGCTGTTCCAAGGCCAGTGCTAAAATCAATAAGCGATGACTGCATGAATTATGAAACTGGATATTTTGTTTCATTCAATCTTCCACTTCAAGATGCCAAAATGTTCAAGCAGCAGTAGGGATAGAGGCACTGACCAAAAGAAAAAAGGAACGGAGAAGAACAGGTATGCCAGCGTGCCGAACACATGAAATATTCTCTTGGTAAACTGGAAGTGATTGCAAGCTGCTGTTAAACAGACTTTCATTGGTGCCCATGCCCATTGTCCGTTGTAGCAATAGTCCATGAAGTTGCTCGGATTTAAAAACACTGTTTTTGTGTGAAAATATTATGCCGCAGTTCTGTTAGGGTGAAAGGGTCTGTCTGTGCTTGACTTCTGTGTTCTGGTACAAAGTGGTGTTGGTTTCTTCTTCGTAGGGCGCTATCAGCATAGGGTGGCAAAAGGCACTGAGTGATTGAACCTCCACCATTTATGGCTGGACACCTTTCGAGAATGAGCATACTGTAAATCATTATCCTCCTGTTGTGATGAAGTTGATCTGTGGACAAAGTTGGCTGTGTGAGAGCACATAAATAGGGCGTGTTTAAAGGAAATGGATGCACTGGCAAGAAGAGAAAGAGTAGAGAGGGGTGAACAACACAGACAAATGCAGCAGGAGCAGTTTTCTGCCGCTTTCTGAGACACAAGGAGGGGGTTGAAAAACATTCTAGGTCACCAGTCAGGATCCCTCATAAGACAAGTTTGTGGCCAACACACAGTTCTGGTACTCTTGGTGTTTATGTCCGTTTGCTAGGTTATCCTTGTTAGTTGTTTTGGCTTATTTGCCAAGAAGCAAAACAGAAATGTTCAAACACTGGTGTGGTTAGCAAACTTGAAAAGGTGATACCTGAATCTGCCAAGTCCTGTTACCAATTGAGTGCTGATGTCAGAACCAGGAGGTCTAGAGGGGCCCCAGCCCTGCCATTGAAAATGTTAGGGGACCCATACTACTTTCTAGCCCCACCAATATTTGAAGCTGAAGAAATACCAGATAACCAAGATAAAGAGACAGAGACAAAGATGGAAAGAAAGAAAGAAGAAGATGAGAGGTTGCTCAGGTATAGAGTGCAGTGATGTCAAAATGCTCATCAGTTTAAGATCCTACACCCCCCCTCTCACCCATCCCCCTATCTCAACACAAAATATCATCTG
Organism: Conus betulinus; assembly: GCA_016801955.1. Taxonomy (NCBI): domain Eukaryota; kingdom Metazoa; phylum Mollusca; class Gastropoda; order Neogastropoda; family Conidae; genus Conus; species Conus betulinus. The sequence continues at coordinate 312,026 of JADBJO010001831.1, forward strand.
GCGCCACTACAGTTTCATTTCTAAACACAAAGATGTAAGAATCTTCAGCACCGCAGACAGAATTCATTGCATTTACTTTGAGTTGACGGACATAGATATTAAAGAAGAAAAATTTATTGAAGAGGAAGAGAATGACTAATCACCAGCTGCTTGATTTCATTGACAACCAGTGGAAGGTATCGATAGAACATTTCCATAATGAGTTACTACCGTCAATTATTGATAGCCGAGTTAAAAGATGTGTTATATTAGGACATTATTGATAGCCCCGTTAAAAAGTGAGTTATGAATAGAAATTATTGATACCTGTATGAAAAAGAGCATGCAGAAACTGGAAATCGCTGATTGTCCAGTTTAAAGGTGTATCATAAAGTGGAGTTATCAGTACCCACCCTTCTTTTTTTTTTAATCCAACAAAGAATGTGTAACAAATAGCGGCCACAAGAGCATATGCTTTCTATGACTTCACAGTGTTTCGTACATGAAATTCAGACCCTTTAAAGGTGAGAGAGGATGCACTTTGGAGAGACTGTAGAGAGGTCAGCTGATTGGCAAAGTCACCGACAAACACACACAAAAAAAAGCTTTTTGGTAAAAGTCACAACCCAAATGATGGCTTTTTGGTGGAAGGGGCAGATAATTGCCGAGCAAGCATTGTCAGAAAAGAATGACGTATTGTCGCTGTATGGGAAAGGTTAGAAAGTGAGTTCAGTTGAAGACTGGGAAAGAACTGTTCCATGATGGGAACTGTGGTTTGAATGGCAAGGACGACTGATGGATAGCGTGAGTGCCAGCGAGATTGCGATGTAGAAATGCACAAGTGCACTTCATGTTAAAGAAGTGAACAAGTCTGCAGCAACAATGATAGCTTAGGAGAGTGAAGGGATTGCAGCTCGCTTACAGTGTGTTCCCTTTGCTGGTTTTTCTAAGTTTCATTTTGGTTGGCCGGCTTTAACTTATCCGGCTATTTTGTTGCTTGTGAAGAATGTCAGCCATCAGTGATCTTTTTGCCCCTGACCCCTCTGACATCCTTGGCAATGAGATCCGAAGTCATTGGTTTTAATCTTGCACATATCGGATGCCCATGTGCCTGTGCATGTACACTAACAAATTGTGCGCACGTGCACAAACACACACAGACACACATGCACGCACGCACGCGCGCGTGCACACACACACACACACACACACACACACACACACACACACACACAAGAACTGTAGAAGGGGAGTGGGGAGGCAGAGAAAAGGTTAACAACAGAGTCACATGACAATGATATGCTTTCGATGGGCTTTGCCCTTTTCCACCAGACAGCCGTAGAGGAGAGTAAGGTTGCAGGGAAGGGAGAGACAGGGCGATACGGGGCGATCATTTCCTGGGATTACATTAAATTATCTTGAGTCTCCTGGGTGCATTATGGGTAATTGGATGACAGATAATGTCGCTTGTTAGAATGTCGTTTCTCTGTGTCCCTGAGAATCGTGTCTTTTGGTTATGCTGATTTGCCGGCTAACCTTTTTCGCGTGCCAGTGCTGTGTGTCTGCGTTGACAACTCTTGCTGTGTATCTGTACCCAAGCTGTGAAAAAAACCCAGTTGACTCGTTTGTCCACGTTTCTCTGGGCGGTTTCTAGTTTTTGTTACAGGAATTAAATTTCATTTTGGTGCTTATTCCCCGTTCCTAATATGTAGTGTGTGTTCCCAGATGCAAACTTCATGGTCAGCAGGGCTATGAATAACATGACATTCTCCCTTCTCTCTCTCTCTCTCTCTCTCTCTCTCTCTCATCTTGTGTTCAGAGCTTCAGACTTTTCATGCACCCATGCTGTTGGCACAGAAATTTATAAATAGAACATTGTGCTTTGACCAGTTGGATTGGCCAGTGTCGGGACGTTGGTACAAGTGATTGTCAGCTTTTGACAGGTCTGTAGTCACAGATTGCTGGTACAAATAAGAAATCTTAGTGGAAACATGTTGCATTGTCTGTTTTGTTTGGCTGTTGTAAGATGTTGTTAGTCAGTGAGTTTGGCTTTACTCCTTGAGGAATAGATTGCAGATGATTTCAACATACATACGAAGTGTATTCATAGTAAACTGGCTTTTTTCAAATGTTAGTGCTGTCAAGTTTGTATTTTTATGTTCTTGCCTAAAAGCTCTAGTTATATCAGTTATGTGTACCCCTATGCGTGTTACAGGTCTCTGTCTTGCCTGATGAAGTTTTCGCTGTGATGTTAATCAGCGAAGCTGGAGTGAAAAGGCCTAAAGTTATTTCTCCAAACTTGCTGACCATATTATTGATTCCTTTGGAAAATTTTTGCAGTCCCTCCTGTTGTTAGTTATCTCTTCATTTTAGGCAAAGGTTGAAATAAGCCTCCAATCCCTCTTTTTCAACTCATGAGATTTCTTGAATCAACAGTGCGTTTTGCAGTTAAAGTTTGAAATTAGGTATTTCAAAACCACACTTTTAAAATCTGTCAGTAAGTTCTGAATTTAGCAGCCCCACCCCCCCCCACCCCACTGCACCCTCATACACACCCATGTTGAAGTTGAGAGATGACCCATTATTTTCAAATTAACCCTTCATTTTCGCAATCAAGGGGTCATTTGACCCCTGATACCTCTAAACAATCCGTCTGTCTCTGTCCTGCCATTTATTCTCTTCAGTCTCTCCCTCTCTGCCTGTCAGTCCCCCCCCCCCCCCCCCCCCCCCCCCCCCCCCCCCTTTTGCCCTCTTTGCCCTCCTCCTCCACCTGCAGTAGATATCATTAACCCTACCTCCCTCTCTCAGTCCAGTTCTCTCTCTCCCTGACTCTCAGTCTTTTGCTCCTTCCCCCCCCCCCCCCCCCCCCCCTTACAACCCCCTTGCCCTGCTCTCTCTCTCCTCTCTCTCTCTGTCTCCCTCCCTCTCTTCCCCCTCCCTCCCACACCTCCACCCACTTACCATTGCACTCACACACACAGGAGGTGGATTAAGATTGTACAACCCTCCATTTGCACAACATGTAAGGCTTACAATGTGGGACGAATTTACACAATATCTGTGTCACTTACTCCACAGATAAATGTTTGATGTTTGGGCGTAAGCCACTATTTGCTTGTGTTGGTAATTTGTTTGCAGGACGGCAAGGAAATGGGGAAGTGGGTGTAGGTGGGTAATAGATGGGGGTGGGGGAATATGGAAGAGAGAGGAGGAGGGAAGCAATAGCTGAATAGAGATATGCAGAATTTTACATTCCCTGATCCGTTTCTCCCCATGGTCACAAAGCAGTCGCCATCTCCCATCGTCAGTCCTAAAGCAGTAGGGCAGTGGGAAGGAGCGGGTTACGGGCAGTCCAGCCTCTGACAGTTTGGTCTCAGTGCTGATTTAAAGTGATTACAGATGTGAACATAATTTTTTGTCGCTGTGTGATGATTTACGTTTTTCCCTTTTCCTTCATTAGTTTTGATGAAGAGTCAGTTTCAGCATCATTGGTTTTTTTGTGTTACAAGAAGATAAAGAAGCAAGATACCTATCATTTCAGAAGATAAAATTCTGTGGTGAAGCAACAGTACATCTGAATAAACCTCTGTAAGGATGATATAATAAAGAGTGAGGCAGTTCGATATTCAATTGTAAAGACTGAAGCAGTTCAGCGATGTCTGTCTGATTCGGTTGTCTTTCCACAGCTGCTCAGATTCCCCAACTCATTTTGTTGTTCAAGTGTATGTGTGTGTTTTGTGATGTTTTTTTTTAAATTTTTCGCGTCGTGTTATGAATACATGTTAATCGTAAGATTCATTAAATTCTGCAGCATAGTTGGTAGATACAAAAAAAATATATCTCCAGTATGTTTGGTCATGTGGAGAAAAACCAGATTTATTGCCCTCCACTCAATCCCACCCCAGAAGAAAAAAAAACTCCTATTGAAAGCCACAAAAGCATCATCCATGGCAAGGCAAAGCAGCAAATGGTGCGCAGCTTATGCATGACCCAAAAACGTGTGGACAGGATACAAGCAATTTGTGACCCAGCTAACGTACAGATCAGCCAACAAGGCCTGCTCTTTAACGTGTTGACTGCCACCGGCGAACTTTACCGGCTGGAGCTGAGGGTTGACTGCTGTGGGAAAATGTTTGCTGTTAGGACATCAGACCATTTAACCTTCCAGGGGACACAATTACCTGAGTGGGGAAGGGGTGGGGTGGGGGACTTAGGGGAGTTGGCAGGGCTTGTGTCATGGTCGAATGATTTGTTTTCGGTGCTGTCTGATCTGTGGGTGCTGGGTTGGGATTGGTGACTGAGGTTTTCTTTGGTTGAATGTGTGTGTGTGTGTGTGTGTGTGTGTGTGTGTGTGTGTTGTATGTGAGACATTAGTGTTGAAGTGTTTAGTGTGAGGGGAGGATGGGGTGGGGGCAGAGTTGGAAGGGGGGGGGGGGGGGGGGGGGAAGGGGGGGGGGGGTAGATAAATCAAGTGCTGAACTGTTTGTATGTATATTGTGTTTTAGTTGTTAAAGTTGTTTGGAGAAGTTTAGGGTAATCAAGTGCTGAAGTATTGTAAGTCTGTGGATGGGGGAATCTTGTGAGAGAGAGAAGTTGATTGTGGAATAATTAATAAGTGTGAGGGTGAAGAAGATCGTGGAAGGTGATCATGGACTATTTAATGTATGTGCATGTGTATGTGAGAAAGGGAGGGGAGAGGATGTATCTGTACACCCACGATTCTTCTCACTAACAAGATAGCAGGTGATATTTAGTGCATTCATTGTTAATGCTAAAGCTTGTTTCTGTGTTCTTTTCATTTTTTAACTTCTTCACAGTGCTGTTGATGAACGGCGTTCATCATAGAAACATCGTCTGTAATGCTTAGTTGATGAACACTGTTCATTATGGTTCAACACTCATTTTGTTTCGTGCAGCATGGGCCTTAGCAAAAAAATATGAAAGCAGCAAAAGGGATTATTGTATGTGAGAATGACTGTCTCGGAGCATTCATTACAAGATAAAGTCAAAAAGAATGATGTTGGCAGTGAAACAATTCAGAGCAATTTTGTGCTAGCAGTCAATTCTAGCTCGATCATATGAACATCAGTTTCTGATCGAAAACCATCAGCTTTCGGTGAATAAAAATTATGAGCATTGTTTTCAGAATGCTCAAGGTTTCTGGAAAATAGTCCATGATAAGAAACTCTCAAACAACAAAATGTGGCCATGCAAGGTAAGGCAAGGTAAGGTAAGGTAAGGTAATGTTGCTTATAGCCCAGCTGACTGCAAAGGGCCATATCAGGGCTGTTAAGTGTTGAGACGGGATCATAGGAGAAGAGAAAGAAAGGGTGGTGGTAGGTGTCTGAATTTGTTGAGCCATTTTTAATATCAAAAAGATTTCGGTCATGGAATTTTGTATTGATGACGCTGCACAAACCCTGTTATATTGACTGTTGATTTGTCTCTGCAGGTTTCACTGGGTTGAACTGTGAACAAAATATCGATGAATGTGTCAGTCGTCCCTGCCTCAACGGGGGTGTCTGCCAAGATGGGGTCAACAAGTTCAAGTGCTCCTGTCCTGCGGGTAAGGTTCTGTCTGTGTTCCATGTGTGTGTCTGTCTGTCAGTCTCTGTTCCATGTCTGTATATCTGTTTTTGTCTTTATTCCTCAAGTGTATCTTTGTCTCCATTCTTAGTCTGCTTGAGTCTCCTTTTCTGTTCCATGTTGTGTTGGTTTGTCTTAATACAGTTCCCATGTCTTGCCCATTTGTCCAAACTCAGTTCCGTGTCTCTGTTCAACATCTGTTCATCCTGATTGTGTTTGACATCTGTTTGGCCTGACTCTTTACAACATCTGTTTGGCCTCTGTTGCACTTCTGTTTGGCTTGACTCTGTTCTGTGTCTGTCTTTGTCACTGACGATTTCCCATGTGTTGTTTTCCATGCCTTGTGAGTAGTTGTTTTGTTTATTTACATGTGTTTTCACTCAGAGCCTTTCAGGGCTTTACCATGTAGTGGGGGAGAGACAGACCAACCCTTGAAGGAAAAGGGGAGGGGGAGGGAGGGATTTGTTCGTGAGCTTGTACTCTCACAGTGCTTTCATTGTGCAGTATCTTTGCCTGCTTTCTGTGTAATGAGAGGTGATCATGGTGGAGTGATCTTCCTTTTCTGGGTTGAATGTTGGTTTTTACATCATCACTTTTTTTGCTTGGTCTTTGTACCAGAAAGGAGGCCGTAGCTGAAAGACTGGTATATGGCTGTATTGACAGCTGTAGTTTGTCCCTATGTTCGATGGGGAAGTTGTGAGCGTGGTCGACAGGCGTTTGTGAAGTCTGAATTATTGCTGTGGTCACCCCGATGGACTGTCCTGTCCTCGGTGACTCGGTGGGCTGCTTCTTCAGCCTACTGTTTGGCAGTTTTGTGTTTGGTCCTGGCGCTTGCCGCTGTTAGGACCATTCCAGGACGTTCCAGTCCTTTGACCCTTTCTTCATTTTCGTTGCGCACCCATTTCTTCCCCAGCCCTTCTCTTTCCCTTTTCCCTTAAACAGACCTCTCTCGGGACAAGTGAAATCCTTTCCCTTTCAGAACCGATTTGGTGTAACTTCCTCACCGGCCAGATTCTTGTGCTTCATTTGTTATCTGGCTTCGCCGTCGTCTTTTCAGGACATGACAGGTGCCAGGAGAAGTCTGTCCTATGTAAATAGGTGCAGCATTGCCATTGAGTCACCTTGGGGTACAACAGCTGCTGTTCCCAGGGGGATCTTAGGCTAGGCACCGCTCCTGTGAACCATAGTAAGGACATGACAGCTTACGTTTGTACCCATTGCAGCCTGTCGCAGCTTTGGGTTTCATTCCACCCCTCACTCCCATCCCAGGATCTCTCCAACTCGCCCAAAATAATGATAATAACAATAACAAAACACTGTTACTGAATGCTGCTGCTTGTGACTCACTTGACTATGTTTGGATTTTGTCAGGTGATTTGCTTGCTTAAAAGGAAAAAAAAAAAAGAAAGAAAAGAAAAAAAAGAAAAAACAAAAAAGGTTGGAGGAGGAATACATTAACGCTTTGTGACCTTTATTGTTGCAGAAAGAAAAAAGGACGTTGTTCTTTGAATGAATGTTTTATTGTGTGACCGTAAATCATTTTGCGTTTGTGTTTCTGTCCCGGGTGTTGGCTGGGTGGGGATTTGTGGGAAGGATGTCTGGCTTAGTGTCAATGACAGCTCTGACTCTGTTCAACATCCATTTGCCCTGATTCTGTGCCATGTCTGTCTTGACTTGGGTCCATGTCTGTTTCTGTCTCCATATTCATTTCCATGTCAGTTTCTGTTTGTTACTATCTTTATTCCACGTCTGTTTATCCTGACTTGATTTATGTCTGCTTGTTCTGACTGTGTCCTATGTCTGTTTATCTCTGTTCCGTGCCTGTTCCTGTCAGTCTTTGTTCCATGTCTGTTTTTGCCTGTCTTTGTCTTCTTTGCAAGTCTGTTGGTCTAAATCCTGTTGTATATCTGTCTGTACTGTTCTCTTAAGTTCTGACTCTGGTCTGTGTCTGTTCCATGTCTGTCTTGACTTCCATGTTTGTTCATTTTTTTTGTCTGTCTCTGTCTTTTATTCCAAGAATGTCTGTTCTGACTGTTCCATATCTTCTTGTCCTGGCTCTGTTCAATGTCTGTGTGTCCTGTCTCTGACTTTGTTAGATTCTTCTGTCCTGACTGAGTACCATGTCTGTTTTTCCTGACTGTTCTTTTGTCTGTTTCTGTCAGTCCTCAGTGCATGTCTGTATGCGTGCCCAGAGTCTGTTTATGTGTGTTTTTTTCTGTCTGTTTTTCATTGTCTGTCTGTCCTAACTGTTCTCTGTCTGTCCATCCTGATTGTTCCATGTCTGTTTATGTTCTTTTCCATGTCTGTCTGTTCCGACTGTTCCATGTCTGTTTCTTCTTTTCGATGTCTGTCTGTTCAACTGTTCCATGTCTGTTTTCTTTTTTTTCCATGTCTGTCTGTTCCAGCTGTTCCATGTCTGTTTCTCTCTGTCTTCATTCCATGTCACACTGTGTGTCCTGATACTGGTCCATGTCTGTATCTGTTTTCTGACTCCTTTTTTCTTTCTCATGTCTATCTGTCTACCTTGAGTTTGCTCCATGTGACGTCTTCACGCTGTTCTCATTCCTGGTCTGTCTTCCCTATGTCTGGTCCATTTCTGTTTCTCTCTGTCATTGTTGCATGTCTGCCTGTCCTGATTTTGGTGGTCCATGTCGCTTTGCTGTATTTTATCCCGTGTCTGTCTATATTGACTCTGTGCTAGACTGTTTCTGTCTGTCTGTCCTGTATCGACTCTGTTCCTAGACTGTTTCTGTCTGTGCTGTATCGACTCTGTTTCATGTCTCTGTCTGTGCTGTATTGACTCTGTTCCATGTCTGTCTGTGCTGTATTGACTCTGTTCCATGTCTGTCTGTGCTGTATTGACTTTGTTCCATGTCTGTCTGTGTCTGTATTGACTCTCTGTTCCATGTCTCTCTGTCCTGTATTGATTGACTGTTCCATGTCTGTCTGTGCTGTATTGACTCTGTTCAATGTCTGTCTGTGCTGCATTGACTCTGTTCCATGTCTGTCTGTGCTGTATTGACTCTGTTCCATGTCTGTCTGTGCTGTATTGACTCTGTTCCATGTCTGTGCTGTATTGACTCTGTTCCATGTCTGTCTGTGCTGTATTGACTCTGTTGCATGTCTGTCCTTGCTGTATTGACTCTGTTCCATGTTTGTCTGTGCTGTATTGACTCTGTTCCATGTCTGTCTGTGCTGTATTGACTCTGTTCCATGTCTGTCTGTCTGTATTGACTCTGTTCCATGTCTGTCTGTGCTGTATTGACTCTGTTCCATGTCTGTCTGTGCTGTATTGACTCTGTTCCATGTCTCTGTCTGTATTGCTGTATTGACTCTGTTGACTCTGTTCCATGTCTGTCTGTGCTGTATTGACTCTGTTTCATGTCTGTCTGTGCTGTATTGACTCTGTTTCATGTCTGTCTGTGCTGTATTGACTCTGTTCCATGTCTGTCTGTGCTGTATTGACTCTGTTCCATGTCTGTCTGTGCTGTATTGACTCTGTTCCATGTCTGTCTGTGCTGTATTGACTCTGTTCCATGTCTGTCTGTGCTGTATTGACTCTGTTCCATGTTCCATGTCTGTGCTGTATTGACTCTGTTCATGTCTGTCTATGCTGTATTGACTCTATGCATGTCTGTCCTTGCTGTATTGACTCTGTTCCATGTCTGTCTGTGCTGTATTGACTCTGTTCCATGTCTGTCTGTGCTGTATTGACTCTGTTCCATGTCTGTCTATGCTGTATTGACTCTGTTCCATGTCTGTCTGTGCTGTATTGACTCTGTTCCATGTCTGTCTATGCTGTATTGACTGTGTTACATGTCTGTCTGTGCTGCATTGACTCTGTTCCATGTCTGTCTGTCTGGAAATTAATCCTTCAGATTAAGGAAATTCGGCTACATCAGTTTGCAAGTAAATGGATCAACTGTTATTAATAAAAAGGAGGTTGCTAACTTGCTAGCTGCTATTATTCATCAAAATTCGTCAGCTGATCATTATTGCAAGGAATCCCAGCGTATCAAAAGATCAGCGGAGTCAAAATCTGGTTCTTTCGTGCCAGATAATTCTGAGGATTACAACTGAGTTTTCAGCATGGATGAGTTAAAGGACGCCATTTTGAAAACCAACAACTCAGCTCCTGTATTGACTCTGTTCCATGTCTGTCTGTGCTGTATTGACTGTTCCATGTCTGTCTGTGCTGTATTGACTCTGTTCCATGTCTGTCTGTGCTGTATTGACTCTGTTCCATGTCTGTCTGTGCTGTATTGATTCTGTTCCATGTCTGTCTGTCCTGTATTGACTCTGTTCCATGTCTGTCTATGCTGTATTGACTCTGTTCCATGTCTGTCTGTGCTGTATTGACTCTGTTCCATGTCTGTCTGTGCTGTATTGTCTCTGTTCCATGTCTGTCTGTGCTGTATTGACTCTGTTCCATGTCTGTCTTGCTGTATTGACTCTGTTCCATGTCTGTCTGTGCTGTATTGACTCTGTTCCATGTCTGTCTGTGTTGTATTGACTGTTCCATGTCTGGTTGTGCCTTCATGCCCCATGTTGTGTACCCTTTATTCCATGTGTCATCGTTGCAGAGAAGTTGTTTCTCCCAATCACGCTTGAATTACAGACTTCAACATAGTTTAGGACCACTTGCAATCTGTCTAACAAATGCAACACGCGCGAAACCAAAAATGTTTCTTGTGTACAGATATTAATTGCAATTGCAGCAATCAATTTCATTTGGATTGTGTAATGTTTTTGCAATGATAAAGCAATGAAAAGAGACCCACCCTGGGAAAAGAAAATCCACAAACATGTTTCTTTGATCTGTTCAAAAACGGATGTGTCCACCCCGCGCAGCAACACAATCGAGACAGCACTGCCTCGTGGAGTTGATGGTGTTTGCGATGACAGCCTGGAGGATGTTTTCCCACTCCTGTCCCAGGACATGCAGCTGTTCCCAATTAGCTGGACGTGGGCGGTTTGCATGAACTCACCGGCCAAGTTCTCCCTAGATGTTCTCTCATTGGATTGAGATCTGGACTGTTCGCAGGCCATGCCATCCTGGTGATCCCAGCTTCCTGAATGAAAGTGTTGACAGCCCTGCAGCAGTGTGGTGTGGCGTTGTCATCCTGGAGGACAGCTTGGGGTCCGATTTGCTGGAGGGTCGCTGTGACCAGAGGCTGTAAGATCTCCTGCAGGTAGCGCTGCCCATTGAGCATGCCCTCCACATGGTAGAGAGGAGTCCTGTAGTGTCGGCTGATGCCTTCCCAAACCATAATGGAGCCACCTCCAAAAGCAGCCGCCTCCTGGATAGCATCATCTTGCAGCTGCTCCTGTGGGCGCCGCCACACCCTGATGCAGCCGTCTTTGGGGCTCACCATGAAGCGCGATTCGTCGGTGAACAGGACATGGCCCCAGTGAGCACGAGTCCACCTCAAATGGTCCTGGCACCAAGCAAGTCGGCGTGCCCTGTGACCTGCTGTCAGCATGGGCTTCTTCACCGGACTCCTGGAAGCAAGGCGGCGGCATGTAGGCAACCCCGAGTGGTCTGCCTGCTTACTGCTGTGTTGGTGGAAGCACGCAGTTGCTGACTCAAGGCATTGGCGGTGGTGGTTGTCCTCTCCCCTGTCTGCAGGGGTACTGGTCCTCACGTTGTGTGGTTTTCTTGGGACGCCCTGGGCGTGGTCGTTCCTGGACGGTGCCTGTGGTTTGATGGCGCTGTCTCAGACGGATGATGACCGAGTGTGACACTTGCAGCCTTCTGGCCACCTCTCGGATGCCTACTCCGTCCTGCAGCCAGGCGATAGCTTGGGCACGATCGAAATTTCTCAACTTTCGTCTCGCTGGCATGTTGGTGTTGTGCTTCAGAACGGGTATTCAATGGCTTTTATGGCCATTGTGGTGAGCACAATGCACTCCCATACCTTCATGCTGTCACGTGCATCAGGATTTTCACCTGTAGACAGTTCAAGTCAGTGTGCACGGATTGCTGACAAATAGCTTGTTTTGCCAAACAAGAGCACTTTTCTGCACGCTCAAGGGGAGTCAGTGCAGCTGTTGCATGCTTGGCAGTATTTATTGAGAAGGCCTGATGACTGTCGCATTAGAAATCTTGGCAATTACTAACCTTTATTTGATATTTGATTTTGAGATCACCTAAGGCATTCTGCGGTGTGGTCCTTAACTTATGTTGAAGTCTGTATATACAATGTCATAGAACTGAAAAACAGAAAAGAAATAAAAACAAACTTCCATTAAGGAGATTTTACGCTACTGGTAGAAAGATGGAACATCGCCCAAGGATGAACCCGTTAAAGTAGGTGGGGATTGGGGTCACACGGCAGATCCAACCTTTTTTTCTACTTTAACATTGTGAGGTAGGGCATTTCTGTAAATTTTTGGAAAATAAAGAAAAAGGCATGGATCTCATTGAAAAACATCAGACTGATGAGACATACAGATGACTACAAATTTGTAAGGTTCAGTGCCAGCTTGAGTTCCAGCTGAGACATAGTGAGCAAAATGACATTGATAAAGGTGGAACTCTGGAGGGATATTTATTTGTTTAGTCACAGCATCGCAAAAGAAAATTGAACTAGAAACCTGTTGTCTTTAATGGTGATCTGTCTTAGTTTAAATATGAGAACATTTCATTTTTATACACGCAAAAAAACTTGAAGTTATTTACTGTCAACTTAGAGTAAAAGCTAATCTGCAACATCCTGGTATTGAGATGATATTGAATGGGGATGATTTTTTTTTTTATATATGTTAACATAGAAATTACTTAGTGTGTACTGGGAGAGGCGAGGGAAAGGGGGGGGGTGGGGGTGGGGGCTCAAATTGGTATTGAAATAAAAAGTTTACAAGAAGTACTTTAATCCATGTTTTAATCAGTTGGGGACATGCGACAATAATTACGATGGATTACATTTACCTATGATGTTTTTTTTCCTCCATCTCTTGTCAGTATTGACCGACTTTTTTGTTGACAGGCTTTGAGGGCTCAACCTGCGCCTATGACATCAACGAATGTGAAAGCTGGCCATGTCAGAATGGGGGAGAATGTAACGACCTCATCAACGCTTACAACTGTACCTGTCGCAAAGGTAGGTAGCGGGCCAGCTTTGGGTTCTCTTTCTGTCCCTATCTGTCTCTGTATGTCTGTCTGTCTGTCTGTCTGTCTCTCTCTCTCTCTCTCTCTCTCTCTTTCTTTCCCCCCCCCCCCCCCCCACCTTTCTCTCTCTCTCTCTCTCTCTCTCTCTCTCTCTCTCTCTCTGTTTCTCTCTCTCTCTCTGTACCCTTTCTGTTACTGTGTGTGTGTGTGTGTGTGTGTGTGCCTAGTGGAATTCTGTTTATTTGATCATGGTCTGAATATCAGGCATAAATTATACTTTGGGGCATACATGATTTAGCCCTCAATTTCTTTCGACACTTAATGCTGATCCAGAAATTTCATTCATGCCTCACAAAGTCTTTCATAGACAAGATCACGGGATCTTTTTGAATAATTCTCTTCTCCCCTCCTTTTCCACTCACCACCCCCCCCCCCCCCCCCCCCTCCCCCCCACATACTACCTCATTCATCAGAAAACCCTGAGGGTGCAGGCTTGAAGTGTCTGGTTCATTAACATTCCTCCTCCCAGTAAACACTTCTTTAAAACTGTATTCAGACAGTTTATGAGGGATAGGGATAGGACTTTTTTTTTTTCTGCTCTCCTCCCTCCACGTTTCAACTTTCCACGCACCCGTCCTGTTGACAGTATATACACATGCTTTGTATGTAGTTTTGTTTTCTTTGTGCTTTTACTTCTTCCAGTTCATGTGGATGGCATTTTTTGTTTTGTTTTGTTTTTTGTTTTTCAATGCAGTTCTGAGCTTTTTTTTCACAGGCCATGTGTGGTTGAAGGGCTTGTACAATAAGCTGGCTGATAAGATTCCCTCCCTTACAAAAAAAAAAAAAAAAATTCCATCTCCACAGGCTTCAAGGGACAGAACTGTGAGGAGAATGTCAACGAGTGCGAAGGTGTGGACTGCGGTCATGGCTACTGCCAGGACGACCTGGGCACCTACTCCTGCGTGTGTGACCGGGGGTGGACGGGCAACCACTGCAACAGCGAGATCGACGAGTGTGCGCCCCAACCCCTGCCGTCATGGAGGGGCATGCATCAATGTGAACGACGGACATGGCTACAAGTGTCGGTGCCCGCTAGGAACCACAGGTGAGTTTTTGAAGTGCCTTAGAAGGCTGCGAAAGTTGTTTTATTTTTTATGTTGCTTTGTGTTTTTTTGTTTTTTTGTTTGTGTTTATTCTTTGTTCAGCGTTTTTATGTAGTTTGTAACATTTAGTGAGTTTTTTTGCTTTGGATGGAAAATTTGCTCATTCAAATTGTTGTGATCATACATGGTTTATAGACATTGGTGGAGTGTTCACACCCATAGATATGTACATGCACTTGTACGCATGCATGCACATGCATGTATGTGTGCACATACATACACACACACTCAAATATAAGCTGATGTCCATATCCGCGCACAGACCCATTGGGCACTTGTATATTCACATATATGCATACACAGTCATTCACACAAATGTGTGGCCTAATCCTCGAAAGTCTCCACAAAATTCATCCCTGCACACAGAAAACAGATCACACACGCAGGCTTGTGCATGCACAGACACAGTTATGTGCATGCCCAACACACACACACACACACACACACACACACACATACACACACACACACACACACACACACACACACACACACATCCATTTACACAGATGATGTTTTTGTCTCAAGGTCGGAACTGTGAGATCGAAGAGAACGAGTGCATGAGTAATCCCTGTCTGAACGGTGCCACCTGTCGCGATGCCTTCAACCATTATGTCTGCGAATGCAGGCACGGCTTCACAGGTAACACAGTGTGCAGTCAACATTTTCATTTTGTCCTGTCATGTCATAAGGAATATGTTACAAGTTGTTGTCATCAACAAGTTTAGTAATAGATAAGGTTCTGTAACCAGAACTGAAAACCCTAAAGGGACTTAGCAGCAATGTAGTATCTCCTGCAGGAGGTAGCCTCTTGGCAGCTGCTATTGATAACGTCCTGTAGACTTGGAGACAGCAGAAGGACAATTATTTTAATATCCCTGTCCTCTGTGGTCATTTAACCTTTTAAATTCTCAGTCTCAGTGGATTTGGTATCCCATCTACAAACAGTCCACATGGTGATGAAGCTGGAACTAAAATTTGTACTTCCTGGCATTCCAGCAGAAAACATTCTGTGAGATGTGTTTTAGGGTTCACTTGCGGTGCTGCTTTCTTGGAAGTGCAAATTGTCGGCCACCTCTTGGTTTGACACAAAGTTCCGTCCACGACCATCAGGCGTGTGTTACAGTAGATGTAGATCACAAACTGAGCATTGTAAGCCACATGTTCATAGGTGATGCTTCATATCTAAAATGAAAAATTTTGAGTCTGACAAAAAAAAATGATTTTTTAGTTCTGTTTGAAAGACAGATCGCTGGTATTAAAATGTTCAAAAGATTTAAACATTGGTAAACCAAAAGTAAACTATCTGGTATGGGATTTTGTTTTTGTTTTTGTTTTGCTTGCTTGTTTGTTTTGAGAGGGTGGGTGGGGTATGATGTTTTTATGTGAGTAAATCAGGACAGTAAGTGGGACAACACAACCCCCAGTAAATGACGCGCACACACACACACACACACACATGCACATGCACACGCACACACACGCACATGCATTTGCACACACACACACACACACACACACACACACACACACACACACACACACACAGGTTACAGCACATCAGCGCACGCACATGCATTCAAAACCATTGTGCTTACAATCTTCCACAGCAAAATCCTTCCAGTTTACAGCACACCATTAAAACAAAACAACAAAAAAAAAACACTCAAGTTTACAACAGTGCCACGAAAAATTTCAAGTTAATGACAGACACCCAAAAACCTCCTGCTTTTGTACAACACATAGGCACTAAAAACCTATATGGAACAACACAAAGGCACTGAAAACCTCTATTTAACGACATGCTGACCACCACACAGGTGTCCACTGTGAGGTGGATGTCGATGAGTGTGCATCAAACCCGTGTCATAATGGTGGCATCTGCACGGACCTGGTCAACGGCTTTCGGTGCCAGTGCCCTCCGGGCTACTATGATGCCCAGTGTCTTTCTGACAAGAATGAGTGCGACCCCAATCCTTGTGTGAACGGAGGCACCTGCCGAGATGGAGTCAACAGGTGGGTATTCTTACGGCATTGGAGGGGCGGGGAGCAAAGGGAGAGGGACTGAAGTGGAGGGGTGGGTGAGGTAGGGCTAAGCGATGTGGTTCTGTTTTTCTGGGGTCGATATGATTTCACAGCTTTGTTATGAACTTTTGAAGGTGGAAGGGGTGGAAAGAGGGATAGTTAGCAGCATCTTTGCTGCTGTTCTGCTTTGGCATGTGCATGAGTTTGTAGCTAATTGATGTTTTGTATTGATTTGTTAAGAAAAGTGAAGTATGTCATGATTTGTTGCATCCAGGTACACAGAAACACACATACACACACATTGTCTCTCTCTCACACACACACACACACACACACACACACACACACACTGTCACATACACACACACACACCCATGTGCACAGCACACACATGTACATGCATACCTACACACATGCACGCACGCACGCACGCACTACACCACACATGTAACTCGGTTTTCTGTCAGTCTCATAAAGTGTCCAATTTGCTGACAGGTATATTTGCGATTGCCCGGAGGGTTACGGTGGTCACCGTTGTGAGAGAGAAATCAACGAATGTCTGTCCAATCCGTGCCAGCATGGTGGTACCTGTGTGGACCACCTGAACAGCTTCGTCTGTCAGTGTGCCAAAGGCTACACAGGTAAGATTAAATGAAAGAAATTTTGTATGCTGTGAATTGAATTAAAACTGAACCTTGTGATTCTAAACTCTAGTCAAGAAAAAAGATGAAAAAAAAAAGTTCGGTAAATTTGTACAGGTTATCACAATTCTAAATATAACATGGATCAAGTTCATGTGAGAATTCCGACTACTTAGTGAAAGGTGTCACTGAGTGAAAACACACACCCTTCAAATGCTACTCAGAAAGTGTTTGCACAGACTTATCCATGTCTTGTCTGAGTGGTCAGCTGCTTCCAAACAGTGCTGTTAAATACACTCCTTTTAATGTAATCATCAATGAGGATGATGAAATGATGCTGTGACGTTTCAAGGCTGAACTGAACATTACCTTTTAAACCATATCCCAGACCTGAGAATTTCAGGCAGTTGTAGTGTTGGTCAGGTAGTTTGAGCAATCATCTCCAAGGTTCATCCCATCAGCATTTGAAACTCAAACGCATGGTTACAGTCTTCCCACTTAAGAGACCGAATAATCCCACAATGCCTTTTGATGGCGTTGAACCCTAAACTCCCAGTGGCAGGCTGTAGCAATAGCATTACTCTATGTAGCTGTTCCATATTATTGTACCTGTAATGACGGAGAAGAGAAGCAAAATACTATTTACAGAAAATGGGTAGGAAAAAAGGAAGGAACCGGTTAGTCAAAAAAATAACCAGTATTTCCTGGTTGGGGACTGTTAACATAAAAGAAGGTGGTATAGGAGAATGAATGTGAAAACCTACAATCTGTTGTGACAGAAAATTGCCGTCATAAACATCCTGATTTTGCGCTGTTCTCACCAGGTGAGCGTTGCGAGAGGAACATCAACGAGTGTGTGCAGCAATCCCTGCGTGCACGGCCACTGCAGCGACCTGGTCGGTGACTACAGGTGTCACTGCCTGCTGCCCTTCACAGGCAAGAACTGTGAGACGGAGATGAACCCCTGTGCCCCCAGCCCCTGCCGGAACAACGCTCAGTGCGTGCCCACCAACAACTACAAGGACTTTGAGTGCAGCTGTCCCTCTGGATTCACTGGTAGGACATTGCGGTTTAAAGTGGAACTATTCTCTTGGATTTGCTAGTGTGTCTTTCGTTTTTTTTTTGCAGGGGTGATTGTAATGTATTTGTAGGTATGCAGAATGGTATCAGAGACGGAGCAAAATGGCTGAGATATACTTTTTGGTGGAGAGCAGAAAAGAGTAGTTGCTTTTACATTTTTTTTTTTTTCTGTCCCAATCTCTGTGCCACCTCATTGCACCCACGCTGCTTATTCCGACACCCTGTCCACAGCCACAGCCCATTTGGCCCCACCGCAGCAGCCCCAGCACCGGCAATCCACAGGGAGCAGTCAGTGTCAGTCGTCAAGAGACAACCCACCGGAGGAGACACTGCACTGCTGCCGAGTCACTTAAATGGTGTTCAGTGGCGCCTGTTCTGATCTAACATATGTAGGACACCACCTACTAAGCCCCCTACTGACGACAATAATTGCTTAGTTGCGGGAGCCGGCGCAAGTGAGCTCTCCCACCGGAGGGCTCCACCACGTCCATCCAGCGACAGCCCCCATGGACGTGCCGATACCGGTGACCCGACGGAACAAAACCAAAACCACAAACATGGAGAGGACGTCGAAATTGAGATCACCATGAGAGCAGGGCATGAAGGGCCACAGAACTTGAGACTTTTTATTATGCTGATCGATGAGAATGAATGAGGATGATTAAGATGATGCTACAGATTTCCATTTCGGTCTGAGACTACATGACAGGGCTGTACTCTACGCTTCCTTTCATAATATATCCCAGTGTCACCAGGCCCGAGAGATACAGGCACCTGCAGTGTTGGTCAGGAAATTTGAGCAACACTCTCAGAAACGCATCCATTAAGTGGATGAAACTCGACTGTGTGGTCCCTGTCTTCCCAACTGAGCCTGCAGCAAACTGAACTCTGGGTAGGAGCCGGTCGGGGCAGAAAACCCCACATGAGCTTTTCAAAGACTTCGTTCTTCTAGATATTGGACAGGATACAAACAGGTTGCCAGCAAGAGCCACACTTGTCTGCGGGGAAATGATGATTTGTGACTGACACACACAGTAAACAATTCTTTGGGGGTTTTTATGACATGTTTCTTTGAGTATGAACGTCCATGCCTCCTAATTTTGGACAAGGGGTGTGTACTCCCCATGTACCCATTCCCTCCCTGCTCTTGAAATTTGATGTGAATCTCAGCACTGCCACTGAGTCTGCCGAGGCTGTGAATCTGATTGTTCCTGTGTCTTGTCTGGAAATTTTGCAGTGATAGCAGTAAGTCAGCAATGTATTCTAGTCTGTATGCAGTGACGCCTCCTTGATGAAACTGAAACTGAAACAGCTGTGTTCTAATCACCCTTGCAAGGCAGTTGCAATTGTTAATGGAAGGAGGCTTTGACAAAATGGAAACATTATGCTGTTATTAATAGTGGCTCTGTGGAAGGTATTTTGAAGATGTAAATGCTCTTTCAGACATTTACATGTTATGAAATTTAGTAGTAATAAACTTTTAATCCAAACGGGAAGAAAGTATGGCAGCAGAAGCCCTTTCTTTGGGGGGAGTTGGGGGGGGGGAAGGTAGTAGAGGGGATGTTGACAGTTCAGGTGATGTTGATGTGACCGTTTCCTGTCAGGTACACTGTGTGAGGTGGACATCAACGAGTGTGCCCAGGGCTCCCCCTGCAGGAACGGGGGCAAGTGTCAGAACACCGAGGGATCCTATCTCTGTGCCTGCCCACTGGGCTACGAGGGGCGCCAGTGTGAGATCAACCATGACGACTGCCAGCCCAGTCAGTCTCTTTGTCTGTCTGTCTGTCTGTACACAAGTGTTTGTGTGTGTGGAAGAGGGAGGCTTTGAATGCGTGTGTGCCACTGTGTCTTTTCACTAGAGGGTCGTTTACACACACACACACGCACGCACGCGCGCACGCACGCACGCACGCACGCACACACACACACGCACGCACGCACACACAACACACACACACACACACACACAACACGTATGTATGTATACACACGCATGCACACACATATACATATGTATGTACATATACATACAGACACATATAGATTATATGTGTGTGTGCGCACATTTGTCAAAAAATTGACGGTATCATGAATAGACCAGGGATGAGGAAAAAGGAGAAGAGGAGGAGGGTGAAGGGGGGGGGTTGTTACTGAGCTGATAAATTGTTCCTGATTTACAAGAACAGCCAGCAAAAGTTGTGTATGGAGGAAAAGAGAGTGTCTGTGGTGAAAGGAGGGTGGAGAAGAATCTGTGTATGGATGTAAGAAGAAGGGAGGGTTTGTGTCCATTCAAGTATTCAGGTAAGGGACATTTGTGTCCATTCAAGTATTCGGGTAAGGGATGTGTGTGTCCATTCAAGTATTCAGGTAAGGGATGTGTGTGTCCATTCAAGTATTCAGGTAAGGGATGTGTGTGTGTCCATCCAAGTATTCAGGCAAGGGATGTGTGTGTCCATTCAAGTATTCAGGCAAGGGACGTTTGTGTCCATTCAAGTATTCAGGTAAGGGACGTTTGTGTCCATTCAAGTATTCAGGTAAGGGATGTGTGTGTCCATTCAAGTATTCAGGTAAGGGACGTTTGTGTCCATTCAAGTATTCAGGTAAGGGACGTTTGTGTCCATTCAAGTATTCAGGTAAGGGACGTGTGTGTCCATTCAAGTATTCAGGCAAGGGATGTGTGTGTCCATTCAAGTATTCAGGCAAGGGATGTTTGTGTCCATTCAAGTATTCAGGCAAGGGACGTTTGTGTCCATTCAAGTATTCAGGTAAGGGATGTGTGTGTCCATTCAAGTATTCAGGCAAGGGATGTTGTGTCATTCAAGTATTCAGGTAAGGGATGTGTGTGTCCATTCAAGTATTCAGGCAAGGGATGTTTGTGTCCATTTCAGTATTCAGGTAAGGGACATTTGTGTCCATTCAAATATTCAGGTAAGGGACGTTTTTTGTCCATTCAAATATTCAGGCAAGGGACATTGTTGTGTCCATTCAAGTACTCAGGCAAGCGACAGTTGTGTCCATTCAAGTATTCAGGCAAGGGACGTTTGTGTCCATTCAAGTATTCAGCTAAGGGACGTTTGTGTCCATTCAAGTATTCAGGCAAGGGACGTTTGTGTCACAAGTATTCAGATAATCGGAGAAAGTCGCGAGTCTTTCAGCAAGGTAATTGGAAAATGTTACCCCAATTTCAGACCCCTGTTTCAACGGTGGCACCTGTCTGGACGACATTGGGGACTACAAGTGTCAGTGTGTCAGCGGTTTTGGGGGTCGGCACTGCCAGAACGACATAGATGAATGTGCCTCCAGCCCATGCCAAAATGGCGGTATATGCCACGACTACGTCAGCTCCTTCACCTGTGCTTGCCGCGCCGGCTTCAGCGGCACTCATTGTCAGTTCAACGACGATGACTGTACCACAAGGTGATTTTTTTTTTTTTCTTTTTTTTTTTTATGAAAAATGTTTTCCCCACCACTTCGGAAAATGGAATTCCGTTCTGGCCAATTCTGTTCCTGTTGGAAAACCTGTTTTTAAGCTTTTTGTAAACTGGAATATGAAATGCTTTTTTTTTTGATGACGCTATTTTTTTTTTTGAGGGGTTTATTTATTTGCACATCTTTCTGAAAAGGAATGTAAGGGTATATTTTCTGTCTGAAAAGCTCCTTTCTGAAGAGAGAAAAGTACTTGGATTGATCATTTCTGAAAAATATATATATATATAGTTTTTATATCAGAATAAGTTTTTATGTAGCTGATCTCAGAAAGCCAGTATGATGAATGGAGTTCCAATTGAGAAGGGACAAGTATGCATAGTATTCCTTCCTGAAAGGAATTAGCTGAGTCTGTAGCTTTTTGTGTCATACTTACTTTTCCATTGCCATATCATCTTGATCAAAAAGAAAAAAAGAATTGGGAGATCAGGGAGCTAACCTCAACTCCATTCCCAGTTAGCCAACTTGAGTGATTGCCCTTAATGGGTTCATTTCATCAAAGCAGTATGCGAACTAGCTCAGTTTTCAACTTTTCCTTTATGGAGGAACATTGCTGTCTCTTGTCTCTGGTTTTTAACACACGCACACACACACACACACACACACACCCTTTTTTTTTTTATCTTTTTTAAGTAGGGATTCGCACAAATGTTTGTTCAGGCTTTAATTTGCTTCTGAAGAAGAAGGAACCTTTTCTTCTGCTTTTCAGGGGTGAAATATAGGCCAGTAATTCACACGATTATGTTCAGTAACCACTTCTCTTTAAACAAAATACATCTGAGAGGAGGAAAAAAAGAGAGAGATTAATATTATGGAGAAAAAGAAAATTAGTATTTCAGGAATGGAAATATGTTCTTATGTCAGATATTCTGGGAGTTTTTTTTTTTGGGGGGGGGGGGGGGAGAGGGAGGATGCTTTGCTTTTTAAGGGTAGAAAGTATTATTTCTGTTTTAAAGAGACATTGATTTGTTGTTTACATTATTCTCCTCTTTTTGATATTTTATGGAGCAGCTCCTGTTGAACGTGTGGGACGTGTGTGGACGGAGTTAACCAGTACAGCTGTTTGTGCACTCCGGGCTTCACTGGCACCAACTGCCAGCACCACATCAACCCCTGCGACTCCAACCCCTGTCTGAACGGTGCCACCTGTTTCAACCGCCGCACCTCTTACTCCTGTTTCTGCCCCTATGGCTTCACTGGTCCTCGGTGTGAGGTCAGCAGCTCCCTTTTTTTTTTTTTAAAAGAAAAAAATTGATAAATGATATTAATTGTGGAGTTAATGTAATTGTTGTTCACAAAGGTTTAGATGAACAAGCACATACACAGGTTGATGGACGCGCATACATTTACTCATGACTGCAGAGGAATACAGGTTCTGACAGTGTGGACAGTATGCATGTAAACGGGGAAACTCATAGCACATAAAGTTGTATTCACACGTACACACATTGATATGCTTCAGGCAATGCACACATATGTAAAAGTAGAGACACAGGTATACACTTTACACTGTAAGCACATGAGTGCTGACTGTGCAAACGCAGATTATGCTTCAGTTGCCACCACCATAGGCCCATATATTCATGCCCATCGATTTTCTCCCTTCACCATTTCCAAATTATACCCATTGCGCACCTCTGCTCTCCCAGAAAAGGTAACGGTATCGCTATTTAAAAAAAAAACGGCGGCAAAAACCTCAACATCATCCCCATTTCAACAGTATACATTCTTTGTTGATGATTTCAGAATTTCGTGGACTGGTGCAGTCAGAAGGTGTGTCAGAATGAAGCGACCTGCGAACAGGTGGCCAACGAGTTCCACTGCAAGTGCCAGTCAGGCTGGTCAGGAAGTGTCTGCGATGTCAAGTCCATCTCTTGTGCCACCGCTGCCCATCAACAAGGTGATTGCCCAGTTTGCTTTGAATTTCGTCCAGCTCTTGCGCTCTTTTTCTCCACCCCCACCCCCACCTTCCTTCCCTCACCGTTGCTTTTTTTTTTTTTTCCCCTTTTGTATTTGAAGATGCATAAAATTGTTGCAGTGATATTGCGAATCCTTCAGAAGACTGCTGGCTTATTTTTTGTCAGTTACATACTGTCGCCATTTTTGCGTTCTGAGAACACTTCCTCATCTACCAAGTTAAGTCTGTTTTCAGTGTCAGAAATCTGTATGTAAAACACATACACACACACTCACACTCACACAGACACACACACACACACATTTTAATGGCATTCTGAGTGCATAGTCAGCTGCTCTTTGAGTAGTAGTGATTTCAAATAGCCAACTCATTTCAGATGTCGATAACATATTTTATGAAGAAACTACAGTCATGGTTTTTGTTATCGTTAGAAAAAGAATTGTGTGTTGTTTTCATTCACATTATCAGTTAAATTTGACTATTTACCATGTATGTTGATGGGTCGCATTTTTTAATTTTTCATTTTTCTCACCTCCTTCATAACCGTCATAGCACAGTGTTCACATGTTTTTTTTGTTTTGTTGTTTTTTTTTCTCTCACTTGGGCTTATAGATTTACAATTAATCCTTTGTTTTGGGGGACAGAATGGTATCGCCCAAATTTGGGTACAGTTGACTTGCAAGATGGAAATGTGAAAACGAGTTGTCCATTTGGCGTCATGTGACAAACCATGTCAGATTTATGCAAGCAATGACCTATGTGTTGTGGCAAATTTAGTGGCTACTGCAGTATTGTGAACACTCACCAGCTGTGAGACAGCCTCAGCCAATCAATGCCTTTTGCTGCTTTCAGTGCAGAACACCTGTGTGTTCACCTCACTCCTTGCTGGATATAAGCACATTACTTTATTCTGCATTCTTTTTCATATTTTCTGTCCCTCAGCTCTGAGGTACATTTCTCTACCTTTTTCAAGAGGAGTTAGCTCCCTTTAATTAGACTTTCATGCTTCTCTAATTCCTCGGCTTTTCAGCCCCTTTATTGAGCAAAGTTGCGCTAATTCAGAAATAATTGAAATTAACAAGGAGAGCACAAGGCAGTAATTCCTTGGGTTGAATTAAAATCCTTTTTTAGAACTTGATGCTTGCTTAGTGTGGTTGGTGCTCAGGCTAATAAGAAAGATTTTTAGCAGTTTCAGCCTATTTGGTTGCATTTATTATATTTGAAGTGTTGTGGACACAAAACAAGTGCGCACTTGCCAAAACAGTTGTGAAAACACACACAAACAATACATAGTACCTGTGTGTTGTCAACAGGTGTGGAGATCTACGAGCTGTGTCGGAATGATGGCACGTGTTACAACACAGGCGACTCCCACATGTGTCTGTGTCCCGAAGGATTTGAAGGTTCCTACTGCCAGCGTGAAATTGACGAATGTGCCTCCGCCCCTTGCCAAAATGGCGCCACCTGCACGGACCTGGTCGGCAAGTACAGCTGTGAGTGTGCGCCCGGATTCCAGGGCGTGAACTGTGAGTTCGACATTGACGAGTGCGCCAAACAGCCTTGTGCAAATGGCGGGACCTGTCACGACCTGGTCAACGACTTCGTCTGCTCCTGCCCACCAGGAACTCTGGGACTGCTGTGCGACCGCAACGAGGATGATTGCCTGTTCGAGTCGACATGCCATAACGGGGGTACATGCGTGGACAAGGTCGGAGGTTACGAGTGCCTGTGTCTGCCTGGGTTTGTGGGCCCGCGGTGCGAGGGGGATGTGAACGAGTGCCTGTCGAATCCTTGCAGTCCCGTGGGCACTCAGGACTGTGTGCAGCTGGACAACGCTTTCCGCTGTGAATGCAAGGCTGGGTGGACAGGTGAGTGACCCCTTTTGACTGTGAATGCAAGGTTGGGTGGACAGGGGAGTGACCCCTTTTTACTGTGAATGCAAAGCTGGGTGGACAGGTGTGTGATCCTTTTTTACTGTGAATGCAGAGCTGGATGGATAGGTGTGTGGCCCCTTTTAATTGTGAATTCTGGGCTGGGTGAATAGGTGACTAACGGCTTTATATTGTGAATACATGAGTGGGTTAGTTACGCCTTTCACTGAAGGCTGGAAGGACAATCTCATCAACATCACAACCATTGTTTTCACATCAAGATTTTATCAACGTTTTGGCAAATATTTTTATATAAATATACTAAATATTTTGTATTCAACTTCAAATTTGAGTTTATTTCAATCTTTTTTTAAGGGACTGTATTTTGTGTTCGATCAAAATTTTGTTTTTCAGGCATATAGTAACATTAGGATTACTTGTTGATAGGAGAAGAGTTAAAGGTCTCTGTTTCTCTCCATGCCAATAGTTCCTTTACTGAAGCTGATCAGTGTCTGGCAGTTTGTGGAAAGAGGCTGTAGCTGTGGCTAAGTGTCGCAAAGTGCAGGCTGGATACAGCACTGCCATTTTGTTACCTCCCTTGAGGGTTTATAGACACTGGATCAGGGATCTGATTGCTTTCTCGAGGTACGGTGTCCACAAGAGTCATCGCTATGTAGACTTCAGGGATTGTAATTGTAGGAAATTTCCACTCACATTGTTCAGTGTAGAAGGATGAAATACACTGTTTCAGTAATTTGTAACTTGATTGTTTCTTGTGGTTATAGTGTATACTAAGATTGTTTTTTACTTGATAGTTAATTATTCCTTGTACTTGTGGACTCGAATTTATATTTTAGAATGTATGTTCAAGTCACATGCTTAAAACTAAGAGATGAGTAGAGTGTCTGTTTGTGACGCAGGTTCTCGCTGTGAAAATCGCCTGCAGTGCAGTCTGGGATTGTGTCAGAATGAAGGCAGCTGCACTGACACTGAAGATGGGCCTGTATGCTCTTGTCAAGAGGTGAATTTCTTTTAGTCATCTTTCTTTTCCTGCTCATTTCTTTTGCATGTCTTCTAACATCCTATACCAATTTCCCCCTCCTCATTCTTTCTGTGTACTTACCATCTGTCCAACATTATATGCTTTTTTTTTTTTCATCCCTTCCAGGCTCCTGTCTATCCTCTGATTGATAACATTTCATCCGTCTTGTCTTTTGTTTCTCTTTCTCTCTTCTGTTTCTGTGTCTCCCTCTCTTTCTCTGTTCTGAGACAATTTCTATCTCTGTTGTTTGTTTTGTTTTTGTTTTTTACATTGTTTCTATGTCTATTTGCCTCTCAGTTTCAGCTTTCTTGATGTGAGCATAAGCCCGAAGTCCAATGTAGCGCATTGCCAGTGCACCAGTAAAAAAAAACAACACCAAGAGAAGCTACCCATATGCACTAGCCCTGCCACTGACTGAGTGTCCATGTGTGGTGTGTTAGTGAACTCTCTTGCCTGTTCAGTCAGTTTTCTGTGCCATGTCTTCACATCCAGTCACCAGGTTGCCAAGTTGAGAGCTATGTGTTGTTAAGATGAGCAACATAGAATATTTCTCCCCATGATGTTCGGACAACATAAGAAAATAAAAGCTGGGTAGAAATTTTTGGAGGGGTATCTACCCTTAAATCCCTCCTATTGTTTGATGCAGATTCTTTCCCAGACTCATTTTCTTATTGGTTGTCTCTTGCTTGCACTTTTTTATTATTTTTTTTAATGATTTATCAATGAAAGAAACCTGCTGGATGTGACTTCTTTGTATATCTATTCTTGTTTTCAGATAAAAAATATGTTCATGAGCCTTTGTGTATTGCATTCCACACTAAAGAGTGTTGGGAGGATTATGCAAAAAGTGCTTACTGATGTGAAAAATTAATGAATTTTTTTTTTTCATGAAATTTAAAAGGAAAAATGACTTCTGTTGGTGGCAGGGTTTCTCTGGCGAGTATTGCCAATACGTGTCATCGGCCTGCGACAGTGGTCCATGTATGAATGGCGGAACGTGCCAGCCTCAGGACGACGGTTACGTCTGTCTGTGTCCGTCTGGTGCCTCTGGGGACAATTGTCAGAACGACACAACCAACGAATGCCTGTCTTCCCCCTGTCTGAGTGGCGGTTCCTGTCTGGATCGTGTTGGTCAGTGGAGGGGGAGGGTAACGTGTGTGTCAGGAAGGGAGACAAAGCTGTGGTTTTTAGAGAGGGTTGGATGGGGAAGGCTGTGAAGGGGAGGCTGGTGGTGGTTTGACGAAGGGATTGCCTCTCTACTGTTTATAATATTCTGAATTATTGTTTGGATGTATTCTTCATATTACAGTTGTGACTGCAGTTTGTGGTGCTTATAATCTTCATATATTTTAGTGTTCAGGATACGAGGATTGCTGTCATGTGTGTTGTTTATTGTTCCTTTGTTGTCACAATATTATCAGTGAAACTGTCTCCTGTGCTGTTTACAGTGGTTAGAATATGGTCTTTGTGTTTTCAGGATATTATGAGTGTGACTGCCCTCTGCACTGGGGTGGGGTCCATTGTGAAACTTACGACAAGTCATTCCCAGGGGGCATAGGGCGACCTGTGACCCCTGAACCGGCTGCCGACTACTGCACCCGTCACGGTTGTCAGAATCTTGCCAAAAATGGGAAGTGTGATGTGAGTGATAAATGGAGCACTTTTGTCTCACGTTTTTCTTGGTTGTTTACGAGAAAACACTTAACTTTGTGTCAAATTCAGCTCAAGATGATTGTTCGTTCTTCATTTTTGTTGTCCTGAGTGTTATTTATTTTGCCTGAAGAAGACCTGAGAGGTCAAAACACATCGTGTTTTGTCTTGTGATTCGTTTGTCCTCATTGTTCGGTGGAGTCATAATAATTACTTTTAAATGAATTTGTTTAGATTTCTACCTGCAGATGCCACACTTTACAGGAAAGCATCAGTCATGAGAATTTTATGTTATAATTAATGCCATGGAAAGGAGATGTGTGTTTTGTTTGTGTATTTTGTGTTTTTGTTTGTTTATTATTTCCAAGTAAAGGACAGTCCTGAAGTTATCTTCTGTATGTGTACAAGCTGTGTTCGGCCCAGGGCTATCTTTCCTGATATGTCTGTGCATTTGGCAGAATTTAACTTCGATTGATTCTGGTGTGTGTAAAGGCACTGATGCACATGCGCATGTCCTGAGTGTGTTTTTTTATATCTTTGCATTATTATTAAACATGAATGTGTCAGTGGACGTGGATGCGAGTCAGTTTTTGCTCACATATGTTTAATCCTAAATATTTTACAGGGTGTGTGATTGTTGGATGGAAATACTGGTCTTTTTACGTGTTTTACTCTTTGCTTAGTGTGTGGATGACAAGGGCCAGAAAGGAAGAGAGGAATATGTTCGTTACCTTTTACTTTGTCAGAGAAATCCATCATTTGTGTGAGTGTTTTTACACTGACTTTAGTAATGTTACAACTCCTCCACCCCCTACCCACCACCTCCTTGTCTTGTGTATGTGATTGTGTACATGAACATTAACGGACTAACACTACATTAACAACTAATTCATCCAGTCATTTTTCTGGTGTCTTGATAACATGAATAGACACGAAGCGAAAGAGGAAGAACCTTGAGGGAACGAGTGGCTGAGAAGTTACGTCACTGAGGGGACGCTGAAGATAACTTGGGCCTCCATCCCCGCCCCCACCCCCACCCTTCCCCCCTGTGTCCCCTCCATCCCTGCCCACCACCCCCACCCTTCCCCCCTGTGTCCCCTCCATCCTCGCCCACCACTCCCACCCTTCCCCCCTGTGTCCCCTCCATCCCTATCCCCCACCCCCACCCTTCCCCCCTGTGTCCCCTCCATCCCTATCCCCCACCCCCACCCTTCCCCCCTGTGTCCCCTCCATCCCCGCCCACCACCTCCCACCCTCCCCCCTGTGTCCCCTCCATCCCCGCCCACCACCCCCCACCCTTCCCCCCTGTGTCCCCTCCATCCCCGCCCACCACTCCCACCCTCCCCCCCTGTGTCCCCTCCATCCCTACGCCCCACCCCCCACCCTTCCCCCCTGTGTCCCCCTCCATCCCTATCCCCCCACCCCCACCCTTCCCCCCTGTGTCCCTCCATCCATCCCCGCCCCCCACCCCCACCCTTCCCCCCTGTGTCCCCTCCATCCCCGCCCCCCCCCCCCCCCCTTCCCCCCTGTGTCCCCCCTGTGTCCCCCCATCCCCGCCCCCCCCCCCCACCCTTCCCCCCCCTGTGTCCCCTCCATCCCTACCCCCCTCCCCCCCCTCCCCCCCCCCCCTGTGTCCCCTCCATCCCTACCCCCCCCCCATCCCCCCCCTGTGTCCCCTCCATCCCTACCCCCCATCCCCCCCCTCCCCCCCCTGTGTCCCCTCCATCCCCGCCCCCCCACCCCCACCCTTCCCCCCTGTGTCCCCCCTCCATCCCCTACCCCCCCACCCACACGCTTCCCCCCTGTGTCCCCTCCATCCCCGACCCCCACCCCAACTTTCCCCCCTGTGTCCCCTCCATCCCTGCCCCCCACCCACACGCTTCCCCTCTGTGTCCCCTCCATCCCCGCCCCCTACCCCCCCCTCCCCCCCCCCCCCCTGTGTCCCCTCCATCCCCGCCCCCCCACCCCCACCCTTCCCCCCTGTGTCCCCTCCATTCCTCCTACCCCCCACCCCCACCCTCCCCCCCTGTGTCCCCTCCATCCCTACCCCCCACCCCCCACCCTTCCCCCCTGTGTCCCCCCTCCCTTCCCCCCCCCCCATCCCCACCCTTCCCCCCCCTGGTCCCCCCATCCCTATCCCCCACCCCCACCCTTCCCCCCCTGTGCCCCCCCTGTGTCCCCTCCATCCCCTGCCCCCCCCCCCCCCCCTCCATCCCCGTCCCCACCACCCCCACCCACCCCCCCTGTGTCCCCTGTGTCCCCTCCATCCCTACCCCCCATCCCCCCCCTCCCCCCCCTGTGTCCCCTCCATCCCCGCCCCCACCCCCACCCTTCCCCCCTGTGTCCCCTCCATCCCCCCCCACCACCCCCCACCCTTCCCCCCCTGTGTCCCCTCCATCCCTACCCCCCATCCCCACCCCTCCCCCCCTGTGTCCCCTCCATCCCCCCCCCCACCCCCCCCACCCCCACCCTTCCCCCCTGTGTCCCCTCCATCCCTACCCCCCACCTCCACCCTTCCCCCCTGTGTCCCCTCCATCCCTACCCCCCACCCCCACCCTTCCCCCCTGTGTCCCCTCCATCCCCGCCCCCCCCCCCCCCACCCTTCCCCCCCTGTGTGTCCCCTCCATCCCCGCCCCCCCACCCCCACCCTTCCCCCCTGTGTCCCCCCCTCCATCCCCGCCCCCACCCCCCCCCTTCCCCCCTGTGTCCCCCTCCATCCCTACCCCCCCCCCCCCACCCTTCCCCCCTGTGTCCCCTCCATCCCCGCCCCCCCCCCCCACCTTCCCCCCTGTGTCCCCTCCATCCCCGCCCCCCACCCCCACCCTTCCCCCCTGTGTCCCCTCCATCCCTACCCCCCACCCCCACCCTTCCCCCCTGTGTCCCCTCCATCCCTACCCCCCACCCCACCCTTCCCCCCCTGTGTCCCCTCCATCCCTACCCCCCACCCCCACCCTTCCCCCCTGTGTCCCCTTCTCCTCCTTTCTCCCTTTAAAAAACTATTGAGCCCGGATTTTAAAGAATTCTGTTTGAAGTGTCTCTCAGTGGAGTTGACAAATGATGAAAACTGCCACCTGTATGCCTTCAGGAGGAGTGCAACACAGAGGAGTGCAGCTTTGACGGATTGGAGTGCTCCTACGGCATGCGGCCCTGGCAGAGTTGTACACAGGTGGTCAACGGAAAGCGGTGCTGGCAGCTTTTCAAAAACGGCATCTGTGATGAGGAGTGCAACTCTCAGAACTGTCTCTACGATGGATTTGACTGTGTGGTGAGTGCGATTTTTACGTATGATGGTGTGTGTTTGGTCCATGCTGGGGGGGGGGGGGGGGGGGGGGACCCATGGTTTGAGCAGATTACAGATTTGTGTATTTGTATCATTTAGTTTGACACTATGAGCATACACTTGCACACACACAAAAAGATGGGTACACACATGCTCACACACACACACACACACACACACACACACACACACACACGCACACACACACACACACATGTACACACTGAGTACACAAACTTGCCAGAGAATGCAATCTTAGTATTGTATTCACATTGATATGCCAGCTAGTTTGTCTTTTCTTTTCCATATGTTTTTTTTTTTCACAACCATTATACACAGTTCACATGTGAGAAATGCT
Organism: Conus betulinus; assembly: GCA_016801955.1. NCBI lineage: Eukaryota > Metazoa > Mollusca > Gastropoda > Neogastropoda > Conidae > Conus > Conus betulinus. Next base: position 343,216 of record JADBJO010001831.1, read on the forward strand.
CTAACTAGAAATTCCTAGTACACAGATCTTAGATCTGCTTTGCATGTAATAGGTATCTGTAGTGTGGAGATGCTTGAAATTCAATTCAGAGTGTATTGTCCTATATCAGTGATTACCTCTTCAAAGATGATTATGTTCTCCTGCATGTTTGTGGGTGGTTCATGGGATGGTCCACACACTCACACAAACATACACACACACGAAAAGACATGCACACTAGTGTCGTGTGTTATGACAACAACCCCAAAGATGGAATGTAGCTGCCTTAATGATAGGATGAAAATGGTCACATTTGTCAAACTGATTTCACCAATGGTGAATCTGTGAGTTCTAGCCAAAGAACAAGGAAGAAGGAAAAAAATTCAGATTTTTTTAATCGCAGGTGAGAGGTGTTACCACAGATGTCCACATGAGAATGTTTTCAGTCCTGCAGATGCCTAATTTAAAAAGAATTCTTACTCAACTCACATTGGTTATATAATTGCCTCAGGAACCCAAAGGAGACTGCAAACCTGTCTTCGACACATACTGCTTGATGCACTACCAGGACCAGCACTGTGACAGTGGATGCGACACCGCTGCTTGTGACTGGGATGGCCTGGACTGTGACAACTCCCCTGCTCAGATTCTCTGCCGGGGAAACTCTACGTCATCGTGTTGATGGGGGTGGAGGAGTTCAGGACCAGGAAGGTAAGTGGAGGGGGCAGAGGTGTGGATGTTGGGCAGGTGAGGGCTGTTGTTGTCAGCAAAGTGTTCTATGCCTTCTGTGTAATACCTTTGACTAGTTACCTGTGTCCTCTGACCAGTCTTGGCTAACACAAGGGAGGCAAACATCAGGAGACACTCAGCCAAACTGGTTCAGTAATCGGTGTCAGCTTGGGTGGATTATTCCACCACGACCTAATGTTGATAATTTTGTTATGTCTAACTGCTGGTGCTGTTACTAAGACTGTGTGAACTTTGGTGCACCTGTGCATGAAGAGCTGGAATAAGCAGTATAGAATATTTAATGCTTCAGCTGGGGTTCATATAGTGAGACAGTAAAGTAACTAAGATTGAAAAAGTGCAGGTTATACTTTAATACTTCTGTATTGCGAGACAGCAAAATGCATATGCTAGTGTAGAAAGAGCTCTGGTGGAGTACACCCCTGTTTGAATTTCACCCCATTGGAATTTACATATGAGAAGTGGTGAGGATAAGGATTGTTTTGGCTTTACACCTAATCAGACTTTTTTGCAGGCAATGACCTGCTAGTCTTGTTGAATGAATGCTTCTCTTTTTCTTTTATTGTCCATCACGCTTATTACTATTAGATTAGATATGACTGATTGTTATTGTTGTTATTATTGTTGTTATTAGTTACTCTGTATCTTTCCGTTATTAGCATTGCTTTCATGATCATTACCAGAAAGTGTGTCACCTTTGGTTATATTATTATTATGTTACTTATGCTCCCTTCATTTAACCATGTATGCCTTTAAGACATTTGGGACACAACGTTAAAGCTGGGAAACTAAAAACCTGAAACATTTCAGGCATGAGAATTGTCTGCCTGTGGCCGATCTCACCCTCTAAACTGGTCTCCGCGTGAACATGACAAGAAGATATTTAGGGTGTTTGTATGCACAAGCTTGGGAAGGAGAGCTGGGGATGTTGGGAGAGTGGGAATAAAAGATCTTGAATCGCAGTTTTATTTTTGATGGGATGGTTCTCAAGCAGATGACTTGCAGTTCATTCGGGCATTGGAGACAGATCAGTGAGGCACAGCTAACTGATAATGGCAATAAGGGAAATATTGGCTCATTGCAAGGAAGTGTACCATTTGCGGACTGTTTGGCTCCATATTGTATGGTTTCAAGTCCAAAATCATCGAAATGTCCACCAAAGAGACAATAGTGAGAAAATGTTGGACACATAGTTTGATTCATGTGTGAAATATACCTGGAGCTGCAAGCGGCTGGAGGACATTGTGAAGATGACATGGAGTTTAGCTCATGGTTATGTCGTGAAGGGAAGATCAGGGTGGGATGCTCATTTGCAAGATGACAGGCCAGGTCAGACCATCTGCAGTGATGCAGTCAAATATGAAAAAAAAAATGTGTAGTATACTGCTTTGACAAGTGTCATTGCACAGCGTAGTCAGCATTTTCAGAAAGGTGTCTTTCATTATCATCAGTACATTACAAGGTGGCAGGCATCACATCATCATTCAAAACAATAATACTGAGTTTTTTGTTTGTTTGTTTTTTTAATAACGGTACAGTTTTGTAGTTTATTCATATTGCAAACAACAAAGGAAAAAAGGAGCAGAATTTGACTTTTTTGCGGTAGGTTCACTAATTTGATCAGTGCTCATTTATTTGTAGATATATCTCTTAGATTTTTGGCATGTTTTTTTTTCTTATACCCAGGGCTATAATGTCTGCAAATAATGTTTGATTTTGTTCATTCTGAGTATAATAAATAATCTTATAATTCAACTTTAGAAAAAGAATTATGTTTTGCAAGCATACAAAACTCCACAGCAGCAAAACAAAAAGCATACAAACCCAGCAAAAAGTGGTTTTAGTGTTTGCTGAACACCTGTGTAAATATTTGGTAGTGAATTTACAACCCACAATTGTTGTTTTTATATGATAAATTTATGCATTTCTGGTGTACAGTACAATCCAGGTATCAAGGGACACAATTTTGTTCTCTTAGGTAGGTTCACTGATACGCCTACTGCTCTTTCAATTCTTGACATATATCTTAGATACTTAGGAATTTTCTTGTTATATTCTTGGCTACAGCCAGATATCACAATAGATTGATTTTGTTTGTAATGAGTAGACCAAAAATATACATAATGATGAATGTTTTGTTTGAAAAACAGACACTTTCAGAACATAAACAAAACTATAGCACTAAAATCACAATGAAATACCACAAAAACTGGTGTTAATATCCTTTGAACTTCAGGACAAACATCTGTATTCACAATAAAGCTTAACAATGCATAAAATGTTTAGCAGCCCATATCACAGAGGGCACTCCAGCCCAGGTAACGCGGGAAAGAAGATGGGAACTGCACATATCACAGCATCAGTCTGCACATCTTGCAGGCCTCTGGGAATTGGTCTTGTTTAGCAGAGATGAACTAACAATAAGAACACTAAGTGTAACTTCCAATTATTCTGTCAGTTTTCTTTCACACATGTGGTTTGGTTCACTCATGAAGTAAGTGCAATTGATAAAAAGTCATCACCACAGAAAGTAATAAATAAAACATTGCAAAACCAACCACACACAAAAAAAAAAAAAAAAAAAGAGAGACTGCTAAAGATGTAGGCCACACCACAGATGATGAAAGCACACTAATAACTGAAAAATACACAGGTGTCGCAGAGAATACACACCACCACAGAACCTATGGACAGAAGGATCAGGATCCCACACTACTGCCAGTAAATGCCAGTTATAGTTGACTGACATACATTTGGGTACACACACACACACACACACACACACACACACACACACACACACTGTGGACAAGCACCATATTCAAAAAGCACACACACACACACACACACACACACACACACACACACACACACACACCATGCACAAACACTACACAAAACACACACACACACACACACACACACACACACACACACACACACACACACACACACACACATGCACAAACACACACACACACACAATGTATACCCACACCATGCACAAGCACTGCTCTCTCTCTCTCTTTCTCTCTCTCTCTCTCTCTCTCTCTCTCTCTCACACACACACACACACACACACACACACACACCATGCACAAACACCACACACACACACACACACACACACACACACACACACACACACACACACACACACACACACACACACCCCCCCAAAAACAACTCCATTGAAATTTTCAGTGTTCACCTTGATACCTGGATCACCCATGAAAGAAAGGTCGAGATTTGGGCAATCAGGACTGGCCTCTGTCCATTCTGAAACAAGTTTAGACTGAGTGCCACACTCTCTTCCTCTGCCACGCCCCCTCACACTGGACCCACGCCATTGTCCTGAACCTCCTCCCCTTCCTTGACTGACTCTCTCCCGACCTCTCATGAAAGAAGGGAGGAAGGCAGTCGACGTAGACGGAATCGGCTCGTTTCTCTCACGTTCGGGCCCACTTGGGCTGGTATCGCTCGTTTGAAGTCGGGGATCAGCTTCGTCATCAACACCAAGCTCCGATAGCAAAGGGTGGTGTTGATTGTGATCGCTTTATTCCTCCTCCGAATCGCATCGTTCCACTTCTCTGAAGTCTTCGTCATCGCTTTTTCACGGTATCGGATAACTTCTTGAAGCACTTCAAGAGCATTAGATCATTTGAAAAAGGCACGCGCCTGATCGAACTGCCTGCTCGACTCGCCATCTTGAACCGAGAATGACAGTCGAACTTTGCCGAAGTTATCGTCTGAGCGGATGAGAGCCGGTCAGGTAGCGACCCGTGAAAGGGAAGAAACCATCCTTTAGGGTCTCTACAACGTTTAAAAAAACCATTTTTCTCCTTGCCTCCCTTCTTTAAATCGCTGAATTTTGATGATGGAATTACCTCGAACGCCATTCGTTCAAGGGCACACAGCTTTCTCGTAACCACCACGAACGCTGTTCGTGCAAGGGCAGTCAACAGGGTAATACTGAAATATAAGAAAAGAAAAAAAAAAAAGAAAGAAAATACCTAAGCTTCAAGGGATTTTCCCAGGATCCCAATGTGGGCCCAGGCTGGCGTCCAGATCATCATAGAAATATCCTCCCTTTTCATTTATTCTTGTTCCCATCTCTGCACATTTCACAGGAAGACATTTTATTAGAGTGAATGCCCTTGTCACTGTCCTGACAGATGGAATTTCTGCGTGAAATGGGCCGCCTGCTGAGGGCCAGCGTGAGTGTGGCCCTGAGTTTTAGTGGAGAGGAAATGATCTACCCATGGCAAGGGCAAGACGCAGAGGTCAGCGATAACCTGGGCCGGGCAAAGCGCCACCTATCCAGCGTGTTAGGTTGGAAGGACGACCATGCTGGTCACCGGCAAACGACGAGCTGTTCTGCAAGGGTGAGATTCGCTCTTTGAAGTTTTTATTTCTTGTTTGGTTTGTGTTTTGTATTGGTGGTGGTGGTGGGGTTTTTTGTTAGGTATTGTTTGGGGGAGAGGGTAGTGGTTTTTTTTTGTTTCGTTTCGTATAGTAAGAACACAAAACTTGGGTTACTAGACTGTCAAGTGAATGAAACAAAGGACAACACAGAAGTAACCCAGACTGTAACAACAGAAGCTTTTTTTTTTTTTTTTTTTTTCCTTTTTTTTTTTTTTTTTTTTGTGGTTACAGCTTTTGGCCTTTCTTTTTTCCATTGTTTTCTTAGTTGGAGTTTTTTTTTTTGTTTGTTTGTTTTGTTTTTTTTTGTTTTGTTTCTCTTATGGTTTCAGTTTAGCATTTCCTGTGCTCTACAGTTGATTTTGCTTGGTTTTTTTTTGTTTCAGGGGTGTGGGGGAGGGGGGTGTTTTGGAGAGGATGTGTTTGTTTTAAAAGTGAGGGGGGGAGGGGGGTTGGTTTCGTTTTTGTTTGCTTTTGGTGAGGGGAGTGTAAGTATTGGAGTTTTTTGCTGGAATGTGTTTGTTTTAGTTTTTACTAAAGTGTGTGTTTTTTTTTTTTTCCATTCTCAGGACGAAGGTGTACCTGATAATTGACAAACGTGGTTGTATCAAATACAACCAAAAACTCTCCGGACAATCAGAGGGCGTGTTTCAACAGTACAGAGCACGTGGCAGAGTTTGTGGCGGCTGTGTTGAGGGAGGACGATGGGTCTGCTTTCGCTGTGCCCGTTCACCAAGTTGGAAGTGAGCAGACTGTTTCTTTTATTCAGTCATATGGCTGCCTACCCTTATGAACGTTTTCAAAAACTCCCTTATTTTAGAATTGATTTTGGCTATCCCAAATTAAACGATTTTCTTTTTTTTTTACTTTAAACCAAGACAATGATTGTTCATTCAGAACATGTGAGGAAAACTTATCAGCTGGAGCCAAACGCTGCGGTGCTGTAGCTAGGAACTAGGAATCAGATGAACAGGTAAAGAGGAACAGATGAAAACTGTTTTGCTTGTGTGGAAGAAGTCGGTCAAAAAAATGGTCTCTGTGCAAAACAAAACTCCCCCTCATCTGCTCCCCCTTATCTTCAGGCTGTCACATTTTGTGTGTTTTGGAAGAGCTTAGACTAGGGATGTTCGGGGAAAGATGAAAGGGGGAAAGAAAGGGAAAGTTTTGTCACTTTCTATAGGAAATATAAATAAATGCTGTAAGTGCAGTTTTCTATGATTTTCATTTTCGTCTTCATCCAGCCCCCTCTTGGTCACTGACACAAAACAAATGAATGAATTTCTTTTGCTATTCTTCAGCGGAATCTGGTCGGCCAGTCGGGCCATCAGATGCAAAGCCTGACATGACGATCGTGTGGGTGGTGGTGGCATGCGGCACCATCATCATCTTGACCATCATCGTCATCGTGGGCGTGTCGAGGAAGCGGGTTCACGGCTCCACCTGGTTTCCAGAGGGCTTCTTCTCCCTGTCCCAGCGTCCCAGCACTGGAAGGGAACCAGTCAACTCGGCTGGCACCAAGCCTGTCAGCCGTCGGGGACCTGACGGAGAGGAGATGAAGTGAGTGGGTGGGGGGGGGGGGGGGGGACTGGAGTGAAAGAGGAAGGGGGGTAAGTGTGGGGCCAGTGAGCTTGCATGTGTGTGTGTGTTGCTGTAAGTTGTGTGTGTGTGTTGCTGTAAGTAAGGGTGTGAGTGCATGTATGGTTTTGAATGAGGGCATAAAGAGATGTGGAGGATGTGTTTATGTGTGTGTGGATGAGGGAAATATAACACTGAAGGTCAGATTGGCCATGGGCATGTGTGTTGTCAGAATATGATGTATGTGAAGGGGGCATGTTCCCACATACGCACATGGACACACTTGTTTATCACATGTGTGCACACACACACACGCATGCACACACACACACACACACACACACACACACACACACACACACACGTACACACACACACCACACACACACACAGCTACAGACACACACAACAGAATACAGCAGCAACAAGAGCTTAGATCTGAGAGTGACCTTAAAAAGGACAGAATAGGAAGATCTGGACAGAATACTATTAACCACATCACTTTCACCAGATGAGCATATAAGGCTGTTCTGGTAAAAAGAAAATTGTCTCTTTCAATTTGTAAAATTTTCCATCCAAATATTCTGTATTATAGAGTTTCATCCAGTATGATGTCTAGTCATGTCATGGGATTCAGTAAATTTACAGGGATTATCTCTTGGCGGACATGTTAATTCCCTCCTGAGGAAGACTATCCCTCCTGCTGGCTGTGCAGTTAAGAATATTTTTAACTGTATGGGGGGCAGGTAGGTAGTTGCCCTTCTTTAATTCAATCAGTTCAGTGAGTATTGTGTAGCCCAGTAGACGTGAGGGGCCATATCAGGGCTGTACAGACATCACTGAATACCCCCGCCCCCACCCCCCGAAGTGACTCGGCAGTTGTGCAGTGTCCCCTTCAGGTGGGCTGACTTATGGTGACCTTTTATTGGCTGTTCTGTGGACACTTGGTGCCGGGAGTGTGAAAGGTTTGGTCATGTGTGGGGGTGGCCAGAATGAACTGTGTTGGAGTAACGACATAGTGATGGTATGGATGTTGAGATCCCCATCCCCACCCCCCCCCCCCCCCTCCCCCTCCACCAGAGTCCAGTCACACATGAATATTTGACGTGATGTGAAGTCCATCGCAGCCTCAGTGGGCCTGTATGCCGTGTTTTTGTGGTGCAGCTGTCTACACAAGGGTTCCATGGACTCCAATGACAACCACATCTCTCCACCCCCGAGTAATGAGCGCTGGGCAGGAGGAAGAGGACGACGATCAACCCCACTGCAAACGCACCAAGGTCTGTTGCTTACAGTCTGTTTCTCTCGCGCTCGCTCGCTCTCTCCCCCCCCCCCCCCCCCCCCCTGGCTTTCTCTCTCTCTACAAATTTATTTGTTTTTGTTAACCTTGTTTTCATACACACTAGGGATGATGTGTACTATTTGTTTGCAGGAAAGGAAGAGGGAAATGTTATTGTTGTTACTACCTTCCCACTTGTCAAAAGACCGCTTTGGTAATGGCAATAAAATATCGAAGTATGAAAGTGTCTCTTTCTCTCCTCTTGGCCCTCTGGCTCTCGGTCTCACTATTGTCTCCATCTGAATCATGTAGTTAACTTAGACTTTCTTTCTTTCTCAGCCTTTGTTTCCGTCCACTTCTTTCTCAGCCTTTGTTTCCGTCCACTTCTTTTTCGGCCTTTGTCTCCATCTACTTCTTTCTCGGCCTTTGTCTCCATCTACTTCTTTCTCAGCCTTTGTCTCCATCACTTCTTCTTTCTCAGCCTTTGTCTCTACCTGCTTCGTTCTCAGCCTTTGTCTCCATCTACTTCTTTCTCAGCCTTTGTCTCCATCTACTTCTTTCTCAGCCTTTGTCTCCATCTACTTCTTTCTCAGCCTTTGTCTCCATCTGCCTTTTGCTCAACCTTTGTCACCATCTACTTCTTTCTCCTTTGTCTCCATCTACTTCTTTCTCAGCCTTTGTCTCCATCTAAATCATGCACTGTTGTCAGACCCAGTGTTTTTTCTGTTCGTGTCCTCCCCCTGCATCAGGTAGTGGAGCAGACACCAGACTTTATCTGTCACTGTTTCCTTCCTCTAAATCAGATATTTAGATCAGACACCAGATGGGACAGAGTTTAAAAAAAAAAAAAATTTTTTTTTAAATAAAAAAAACTGTGAGTGGTCTTACTAAATGATTTACGGGGGGGAAATGAAACTTGTGTCAGCTCCTACTACATGACTCGTAGAAAGGTAGCAGAGACAGAGAAAGTCTTGTGTCTGATTTTACAATATGATTAACATCTAGAAATGCACTCTCTCTCTCTCTCTCTCTCTCTCTCTCTCTCTCTCTCTCTCTCTCTCTCTCTCCATCACACACACACACACACTCTCGTACTCTCTCCCTCTCCTCTCTCTCTCTCTCTCTCTCTCTCTCTCTCTCTCTCTCTCTCTCTCTCTCTCTCTCTCTCCTCTCTCTCTCTCTCTCTCTCTCTCTCTCTCTGTTTCTCTCTCTCTCTCTCTCTCTCTCTCTCTCTCTCTCTCTCTCTCTCTCTCTCTCTCTCTCTCTCACACACTCTCACTCTCTGCTTCTGTCTCTCTCTCTCTCTCTGCTCTCTGCTCTCTCTCTCTCCTCTCTCATCACACACACACACACACTCATGCTTTCTGTCTCTAGTGTCTCTTGCTTGCTCTCCCTCTCATACACAAACATAGAACATCCCAATGATCAGTGAGTTCAAACACAAACGGGGAACACCCCTGCTCCTGCCCCCCAGTTTCAAAAACCTCTCCTTGAATCCCTGTGACCAGATGGAAAAGGGCCTGGAAGTCTTTGAGAGTACACTGATGGAACGTGGCACCACCGACCAGCGCCAGTGGACTCCTCAGCACCTGCAGGCCGCCAACATGTCCCCCCAGATGGCCAGCCTCGCCCTCACCCCACCCCACAGCGACATGCTCCATGGCATCAACGACGTTGATGTGCGAGGACCCGGTGGGTTTATGAAAATGCATAGCTGCCAGCATTATTAGTTTCTTTCTTTTTCAGGAAATTGTTTATTTAAAAGATCGTTTGTTTTAAATGATAATTTTCTCATACTTACCTGTCCAAATAATTGCCTGAATATTGCAAGGGAAGGTGGGAGCATGCACCCCTGACAAGAGATATTGTTTTTTTTCTTCTTTTATTTACATGAGAATAACTCTTTACAGTTCCCCAGCCAAAAACTCGGTGCTGGAGGCACAATTTGCCTTAAAGAAAAGTGCCACTCAATAACATAGAGGTGAAATGCATAGTCCCCTTCATTCAAAAGCTCAGATAGACAAGAAGTAAGAAAAAAACGAGAAAAGATAAAATGCTAACAGGATCAGGAAAAGGAGAAGACCCATAAGGTGATTACTGATTACTGATGGTGCTAGTTGATAAAAAAAAAAACAAAATGCAAGCTTAACAAATACACACACAAGAAAATGTTTTCATACACAAATCAAGCAAAAGTCAAAAGCGTCTTGAACAAAGTGCCAAGGCAAAAATATGCAGGCAGATACTGGCAGGATAATCAGATGAATTTGTGACCAAAAAGCTTGAATGTCCTCACACATGCCATGTAGGTGAAAATGGCCAAAAATTGTCCGTAACTTCTTGTCTGCTGCCCAATAAATGCCAGAGACCATGACGTTTCACTAGTGGACGCAGTTGGTGGATAGAACCTGGACTTCATGCGCCCTTGCATCCGTTGTAGGGGAAAGCAGTTTCTGGCCATAGACGTTAGCATGGTGAATAGCCAGTATAGTCCAGAGTTTATTGTCTGGGGTCTGAGAGCAGCACACACCTCCCTGCTTGAAGAGTGACTATTGAATGAAGAGGGGGTCGGATTTAGATCCCTTCTCAGTTTCTTTTGCTAGGCATCCAGATTAAATATAGAACAATATTGTCAGTGAGAAGAATTAGGACTTTTTTTAGACAGGTAAGTATTGACATTCTTATAACACCAAAGTTCATTTGAGAGTATCTTGAATCATACAGAATTTACATCTAAAATAGATGGTTACTTTCTTTGTTATTATAATAATTTGTAACAATATCCTATATATAAGCGAAATTCCATGAGTTGATATACATCTAGATAGGCACCTTGACTCTGGCCCATGGATCGAAACCCAGCCAGATCATTACTGTTTATAACTCGCAATAATTGCAGACTATACTTGAATTTCAGTCTGAAATATCCATTAGAACATGGTGATCTTGCAGCTTTCAGTGTTTTCAAATATATCTTTGTCAGACTTCAACTTTCATGGAATAAAAGGTGAGGGTGACACCCTGGTTTTTGTCTGCTTTACAATGTGAACGTTTCGGTCCTTGTTACAAATTGCGGCTGGTTGCAGACGGATTCACACCGCTAATGCTGGCCTCGTTCCGAGGGGGAGGTCTGGACATGGGCTGCGACGAGGAGAGCGGGTCAGGGTCGGGGGAGGGAGAAGGGGAGACCACCACTGCTGATGTCATCACCAGTCTCCTGATGCAGGGAGCTGCCATCAACGCTCAGACAGACCGCACAGGTGAGACGACGTGGGGCACTGTTTTCTTAAAATAGAAACTATTGTGATTAACCGTCTGACTATGTGTGTTGTTATGGAACCTTAGGAGATTAGGAGAGGATGCTTAGCATGGAGAGAGGAAGTATTATATGCTTGTGTGATAGGCTTTACATTCAGTCGCTTGTTACTTAAATTAGTTTTGAAAAACAAGAGAAAATAATAACAGAAGTTGCATTTGTCTGCATCATGCATTACCTGTGACAGGTGAAACTTCGCTACACCTGGCCGCCAGGTATGCCCGCGCAGATGCAGCCAAGGTGTTGCTGGACGCCGGGGCAGACCCCAACATTCAGGACAGCACAGGACGTACTGCACTGCACACTGCTGTGGCTGCTGATGCCCAAGGAGTGTTCCAGGTGTGTGTGTGTGTGTGGAGGGTGGGAGGGAGTGCAGGGATTGGGAGGGACATGGGGAGGTACCAGGGTTTTACATCAGATAAAATGAAGGAAGAGTCTGTTGTACATCGCTGTTCCTTTGGAGAGGTTTCATGCCCCCCAGTGAAAGTGAGGGTTGATGCAGCATTGTTCTTTTGATCGAAAGTTCCTGGGTTCACACATACACTCGCACTCACACACACACACACACATCCTTGGGACAGCCATGTTATGGGAGATTTTCTCTTTAGAGTCAGCATATGTGAAGATCCATCCTTCTCCCAAGTTTTAGGTTGAGTTTTTAATTCTCTCACGACTAAAACCACGTAACAGATTGATTCCCATGGAAACAGAAAAAAAAAATGTTTTTCATTTCATGTTTCTTAATATGAACGCAAAAGTCTGTTGTTGAATATCAGCGGGAAGTGTAAAGCATGAACATTTCACCCACTGTGCTTTTGAAAAACCTTTTAGCTGATGAGAAAGTGCTGTTGTCACATAAAAAAAAACATAAAGTTTAACTGTCTGGCATCAAAATGTTTTAACACTCCTCATTCTAAGCTCTTTTCATAAAAAGTACCATCTTTGTCGTTAAAACAAATAAACAAAATTTCCATCACTTGGTAGTAAAACTAAATATGAAAACATCATTGCATCCAGTGATTGGTTGAAGGAAAAGCATTTTTTTTTCTATAAGATTGCTGTCATCTACCACACAGCACAAATGTACAGAATTGTTGCCTTACCAGCCATTTCAGTCACAGCAAAAGCAGTGACAGGTTGTTGAAACCAACAGGTGACTGCACTTAATCAAAGAACTGATGGTTTGGGTGTATCCCAGCTCGCGACTCCTCCCAGATTTCGATCTGGGAACAGCTTGTGTTCAAGAGTCTCAATCAAATAATGTGTCACTCTTGTCATTAGTTATTTATACAGTTTGGGCCCCTTGTCCGGGTAGAATGGGGAAGGTTGATGATTGTAAGTCACTTTTCACATTATCGCCACCACAGGGTGTCCGGCGTAAGGACCTGTGGGACCATCGAGGTAATTGAATCTATCCTCATTTTTCCTCTTTTCATTTTCATGAAGTCTAGATATGCATCCACTACATGATGGCTTATTGCATGTTGAGAGGGAGGGATTTTGACAACAGATTTCAGCCTGTTGACACGGTTACTGCAAGATCATTTCGAGTGTGTAAACTACCATTCACTTGTGCCCTTTTGTCTGCATCCGAGCTGGATGAATGGGGTTTTGCAAACAGCATTAGTGACAAACTGTGTCCTCGTCATTTTGCTTGTAAATGGGAGTCATAGTTACCTTTCTTGTTTACTGGGGGGTTTTTTAAAGTAAAACCACTTACCTAATTGTGATTAAAAAAAAGACTGATTTTTTTGTTATTGTGATAAAAAGACTGATCTTTGTTATTGTGATGTTTGGGACTGATTTTTTTCTTATATGTAAAGTATTTGTTTTACATAGCTATGGTTTTAAGCCAGAGGGATATGTTGATTAGTGGAAATCGGAATTTTGTTTCCAAGAAACCAGTTGCGAGGCCCTGAACTATTAGCTGTTCGAACTGTTCCTACTAGAGGATAGGAAGAAAAGTAAAGATACACTCTCACAAGAACACACACATCTTAACACACTACACATTTACAACACACACATGTGTACACATACACACACCGCATGACATTTTGTCCGCCGATGACAACATACTTTCTGGTTTGGAACAGATCCTTCTTCGAAACCGATCGACCAACCTGAATGCACGGATGCATTGTGGGACAACACCACTGATCCTGGCGTCACGCCTAGCCATCGAGGGGAATGGTGGAAGACCTGATCACAGCCGAAGCGGACATTGAGGCCACAGACAATAATGGTGAGACTGCAAACAAGGGAATGAGCAAAAAACGACTGATCTTACTATGATTGTAAACTTCTGCTTTGGTCTGACTGGGATGAAAGGGCTGAAGGTTGGTGGGGACAGACATGTTGAACTTATTTTATTGTGACCCACTTTTTTTTTTTTAACAGTAGACCAGTGTTCATGAAGAAAAGGAAGTGACTTTAAAGAAAGAAAGAGGAAAGAAAAATGAGATGTCTTTTTTTATTAAAAAAAAAAAAAAAAAAAAAAAAAAAAAAAAAAAAAAACCGAAAGAAAGTGTCCCAAAAGGAAGAAAGAGATGTGGAAAAGGGAGTGCACTGTGACCTTTTTACCGTATGTTGACTCCTGAGTCACTCGTAGTAGCATATCGAAGCTTGACAGTATATATTTGGGATTGTTCAACAAGTGATACCTAGCATTACAAGGCATATTCCAAAGAGCCAAGGGACACCATTTGTGGAATACTTCAAACCAGGCCAAAGTAGTTTTAAATTTGGGGGTTTTCCAGCATGAATCAAGTAGGACAAAAAGTCACAGACATGGAGACTGGCAGACAGGCGCGTTGGTAGTGAAAAGGTTAACGGAGAGGACATCATAGTGCAGAGGTAAATCTGTACAAAGAGTGAACTGTTCTGGGAACACAAGGGAGGGAGTTCCTATGGGGAGGTGTTGATACAGGAAGGCTACATTGAATGTGGATGTGGTCTGTGTCCAGGGCGGACAGCGTTACACTGGGCAGCTGCCGTGAACAATGGAGATGCTGTGATGACCTTGCTCAGGAACAACGCAAACCGAGACGCTCAGGATAGCAAGGTTTGTCAGGCTGTGGAAGAGATCGTGTTGGATGTGATACGAATGCTGAGGTTGAGATATCAGTTCGGGTTAATAAAGCCTGTGGATTGTGAAGTTTATGTCTTACAGTACATTTTTAATCATGCATATGTTGCCGAGTGATGGTAAAACCAGCATAGGTTGGATTTTTTTTATTTTTTAACCTAGTTCATAGAAATCGGTACGGAAATTCACCTTCCAAAGGGTGACAGTGTCATGTGTATTTTAATACCTTTTAATACCTTTGATTGTTCAGTAGGTATCTAGCTTTCAGGGTAATTACAATGTGGATTGAAAAAGTTGTGTTAGCAGGTGTCCAATACTATGCAGTGTGAGATTCCCGGATACCAGTGTAGCGTTAAGTCATTATGCTGAACAGGATCTTCCACTGAGAAAAGCAGAATCTGTGTATGAATTCAGCCAATATTTGGGGGGGGGGTAGAGTAATCAGCGAGGCTAAAATGCACCCTTGAATACACATGGAGCTCTACTGGAGCTATACTAGCAACAGTCCTGAGGGCTGTTTTTATTCCCTGGTGGTAGGGGGACCATTGAGGGTTGTTTATAAACATGTCCACCTCCTGGAATTGCTTCCAGAGGTACAGCCGGAAATGTATAGATAAAGCTAGTGCTGGCTTACCCTTCCCATGAGAAAGGTTTTGAGTTTCCTGGTTTTTATATTTTATAAGCATGGGTGGTAGTTTTGCTTGTCTTACCTTTTTTTTCCATTCTTTCTTTCTTTATTTTCCATCAGACAGATTAATAATGATGTCAATCATTCACAACAAACAAGCAAAAAAAAAAAAAAAACATCAGACAATATAGAACTTTTAAAAAAAAAAGAAGAAAAAAAATCCTATTATAATATCACTTCACACACACGCATGCATGCACACACACACACACACACGTAATCACATACTCATACTCATATGGAGTCATAATCAATGAAATATCACAAAAAAAAATATTGCCAGTCAGATATGTTTGGGGCTGTACAATGATATGCAATGTACAATATTCATAACAGTTTTTTGTACCTCTTCATAACTACTTTATAAGGTGTCTGTACCAGATAAAAGAAAAGAAAAAATTGTTCAAGTCTTGATTCAGATTTCAAACACTTGGGTCAAAAATAGGTATGTAAAAGGTCCAGTCTTTATGAAAGTTGGAGTAATTGCCACATATTTTTATATTGTATTCTTTGACTTTATATCTGTATTTTTTGCTTGTTTCACTTTGTTTACATGTGGCACTCTTAAAGTCATGTTTGTCATCTTCTGTCTGTCGCGCAGCATGGAGTAAGTTCAGTCCTTGACTCTCATGAAAAATCAGTGTTCAGTTCTTCATATAAAAGTATGCATTAATGAATATTTTTTTTTAGATGTAAGAAAAACCAAAGTTGGGTTCAAATAAGTACCTCTTTTATATTGAAATTTCGCCCAGAAACCCAGGAATGAAAGGAATAGTACTGTAGTGAGAACCCAGGAACCAAGGGAAGTAAAGACAGCCTATATTTCAGTACTCAAAGAGTTAACTGTCAAAAAAACTTTCTTTTCTTCAGAGCAGAGCTGCCCGAGTCCAATGGACAGCCTGCAGTTTGTGTTTCTTTCTACAAGATAGATTCCCTGTTTGTGGCTGCAGGGGGCAGCGTTTTAACAAAGAAACCTTCATTCTGTCAATTTGTGCTTTGTTTTACAGGACGAGACTCCATTGTTTCTGGCAGCTAAAGAGGGCAGCTTCGTGGTGTGTCAGCTGCTTTGGATCATTACGCCAACCGCAACATCACCGACCACATGGAGCAACTGCCTCGTGACGTGGCACTGGATCGCCGACACCATGACATCGTCCAGCTCATGGACGAATACACAAGTCGGATCCCCCACCATCCTTGGCTTATCAGGCAGTGCTGGAGCTATGCCCAGCGCTATTCCCTTCATGCCCTCCACCAAAACTAAGAACAAGCGTCGATCTAAGGCAGGAAACAAGTCGGATCCCACCTCCCCAACCCACTCAAAGCCATCTGATGTTCCAAAGGCCAAACCCAGAAAGAAACGAAGCACTGCAGAGGAAGTGGATAGTGTTCAGGCTTCCAAGGCAAAATCGACGTCTCTTGGGGTATCTGCGCATCCTCTGCATTCCCAGTCTCCACCAGATTATGACTCGACTGTCACTACCCGCTACGAAAACACAGCGCTGATGTTGCAACCTCAGCAGCATGTGGTGGGGAGGGAGGAGATGGAGGGAGGAGGTGGGAGGGTGACCAGGATGGAGGAGGTGGGTCATTGCAGCGCCAACAATTTCCTGCACGACTGGCCCCCGCTCCACCCCTCTGCCCCGCCCCCGTCTGTGGGGTCGGGTGTCGCCTTCACCGCTGAGCCAGGTGACCGGGAGTCCCCCTTCTCTGCCTACATCACCCAGCAAGGGCAAGAATCTGCCCACCTCCCCAAACCCACCTTCAGGCCATGCAGCAACGTGCTGCCCAGCACCACCATCAACAACATCAGCCGCATCCCCACGTGCAGAACTTTCTGTTCCCCGCTCAAGGCAGCGCCAGCATGACCACGGACACAAACGTCCATCCCTGTCTATGCCACAGCCATCAGCAGAAAGGTGGCATCAACTTCGCAGCCGATACCTGCCGCCACCTCCCACTCTCACACCAGCCACCACCTCCCAGCTCAACAGACCACACCCCCATCACAACCCCCTCCACAAGGAGTCGTGTACCCCCACCTGGAGCCCTTCCCCACACCCCCCTCCCACTACAGCGACTCCCCCTCCCCAGCACCTCTCCCCAACCCTCCTCCCAGAACACTATCTCACTCCTTCCCCCGATTCGCCGGACCAGTGGTCAAGCTCCTCGCCCCGATCGGCTCAGTCAGACTGGTCAGAGGGCATCTGCAGCCCTGTGCCCCCCATCAAGCAGGCATCCACCCAGCCGAGACGGGGTGACCGATCCTGTGTACTTGTAAACAGATCGGCCCGAGATTGTTCGGAACATGAGCGGCGTGGCAGGAATTCAAGCCCAGTAACTTTTGAAGAATTCTGTCGCTCCCCCAAAGTTGTCATGTCGGAGTGTAAATAGTGTTGGTAATACAACAACAACAGAAAAAGGTGTGTGTGTGCATTTATAATCAGTGGTGCTGACAGGCTCTATCCTAAGTTGTCAGTTGTGAGGTTATTGCTTTTATTTTGTTCACCCTGAAATTGTGCTACGAGTACCATCACAAGGTTACATAGACTGCAACATAAATAGGAAAAGATGTAACTTTGTGCAGACTTATTGTTTAGGGGGGTGTGTTTGGACTGGTTAATCTCTACAATACATGAGATAGTGTTTTGGGATGCTGCCAGCAAAGAAAGAAGAAATTGATTCCAGAAGGATTCTGGAGAAAGGTCATTATGTCCGTACAAAACCTTTTTAGTACATTATTCTTTTTTTTTTTTTTTTTTTTTTTTTAAACATTGTGCTTTACAGTGTCAGCTGAATGTTGCAAGTAAAATACTGCTTGAACAAGACAATGCAAAAAAACCTTTTTTTGGTCGTATTTTATCATTCCGCAAAGGGAACATATACACTTTTTTTTTTCAGAAGAGGTGCACACACACACACCCTTACTCTGTATTTAGAATAAGGGGTTGTGTGCTGCTGTGGCTCATTTGTGACGCAGTGTTGTGACGTGTGTGAAACTCAGTGTTGCCAACCGAAGACTGGTGGATTTACATCATTCGGATTCAAATCACAGAAAGAAGGCGACGGTCCCACCACAGATATACCCCATCAGTCTCTCTGGAATCGCGTCAGTGATGTGAGGGACTGTGTGTCAACCCATGTTCTGAACAGGCATTGTGACGAGAGTGTCACTAGGGCAAAGCCAGGGCGAGCCTGCGCCCTCTTCTGTTTTGTGACGGGCTTGACAAACAAGCTGTTGAAACAGCTCTCCGACTCTGCGGCCAGTGCAAGGGTGCGTCGTGTGTCGGCTTTCTGTGGAAAAATCTTGTGGCCAGTGTACGATATTTTGTGAGTGAGGAGTTTTCTGCGCATGTGGCTAGTACGCGCTGGTGTGAAATTTATGTGGCTTGTTGCGTAATCTGTGCGTTGTGGTGTAACACACGAGATGGATGTGGTCAGAGATGTGTTGTATGTGTGTGATTTATGTGATTGTGGTGGTACCTGTGTGTGATGTTGTATCATGAGTTTGATGTGGTCAGATGCGTGTTGTATGCCTGTGTGACATTTCTGTGGAGTGTGTGTGTTTTATGTGCATGATAGTGCATCGCAAGTTGGACGTGGATTGATGGGTGTTATGTGAGTGTAGTGTTGCTGCCAGAGAGAGAGGGTCTTAATGGCCTGATTTTTTATGCTCTGATAATGCGTTGTCTTGCATACCGTGCAATCTTTTTTCAGCCCCCCTTCCCCAGCTCCATTGCGCACATTGTTTGGTGGGTGGGTGGATGGGATGGGTGTTAATGTTCTAATTCCAAACATTTTTGATCTTGGCAATATTCCATAATCTTTTTTCATTCAGATTTGAGAGCCTCTTGGGTCAAGTGTGTTCTGCCTGTGTTTCTTTGAGAAAAAGCTCATGCATTTCAGCATGATGTTGTGTTTGTCTGGTTGACTTGTTTTTGTGACAGAAAACTTACATGCCTAAGATTACATGTCTTTTTAGGACTATGACAGTGTTTGGGAGCGTGCATCTTTTTGTGCTGAATACAAAATTTCTTTTTCTGTGTGGTGTGAATGATGGCCTCAGTGAGAAATGGTAATTGATTGATTCTTTAGGAATTGATATGAGCAGTTGATCAACATACCAATTGACTCATTGCTTATGCTGTTGTTTTAACAAAATAAAGTTATGTGAGTGAATGTCTCGGGCCATTGCGCGGTGAGGGGGTAGGTCCAGCAACAAGTCGAAATGTGTGTTGAGAGACACACACTTCCACATCACTAGGGGCCCAAGGTCACCATTTTCCTTTTTTTTTTTTTTTTGTCTCCCTCGCCTGTCTGATATTGTGACCTTCAGTGCACATTTTGAAAATGTGCATGTGTGTGTATGTCACTGCCTGTAAGAGTGCCCAGAAACATTTGATGAGGGAGTAACTGGTATGAAAAAAAAAAAGTGTTCAGGATAGATCTGTTTGGTGAGTGGAAGGTATCTTTCTTGTCAACCAACGAGAAAGAATATTCCCATGCTCTCACACATAACAGCTCATTTGGTTGAGTGGAAGGTATCTCTTATATGAACCAGAAAAGACAACATTTACATACTCTCACTCAAATGAAAATGCAAATATTTTGTAAACATTTACATCTGAAATTATTGCTAGTATAATTCTCTTTGCCTGCCCCCCCCCCCCCCCCCCCCCCCCCCCCCCCGCTTTTTTGTCTTTTTTCTTTTTAGATAAAGATGAACCATACTTTGAAATTGAAATTATACAGTTTGGAAGAGAACCCATAAACTTAAGAAGATGGAATTGTGAACAGATGTAAGCTGGAACAAACGAAACATTTCATGAGCTTGAAAAACAAAACTGTACTTGATGAAATGTAAAGGGGAAAAAAAAACAAAAACAGTGATATGGAAACCTCTCAAAAATGTATGGCACATGTGTACAGGCTATCTAAAGCATACCGCTCTGTGGAACAGGTTCAAATTACGTTGAAGAACTTGACACAAAGACAGTCACAGGGTTTTTGTAATACCAACAGGACAAAGGACAGGTTTCTGACAAGGCTGTGTCACCATGGCTTGAATTCAGACATTGGTAGTTTGAACTTGGGTATACAACATGACTGACTGCCGATGTGAGAACCAACTTCTGTGAATGTCTGTTCATATAAGGTGTAATGACATACATGCTTGAGGATTTTTGTTTTTTAAATTCATCTATACAGTGCACAGGAAGGTGAATGTGAAGGTTATTTGTAAGTGTGTGTGTGTGTTTGTGAGATATCTAAAGTAGATAACCGTTTCATTTCGGCTAATCTAACAACATAGTAACTGCAAAGCAGTTGTCATGAGTCTTCATTCAACCTATCAGCTCATGAATTTTACATTTATGATGTACTGTCTTGCTGCTAGGTTATATCCACTACGGATTTTTTTTAATGAAAAATTACTGCCACTTAGCGTAAGGTATTCTCTCTTGTTTTCCTTTTTTTATAATCCTATTTGGTATTTCTGTGTATGTTTAACAAATGGCTATTCATAAGTTTATGATAATGATTCACATGTTAACACAATATTGATGGCTATGTATATGTTATATATATACAGGCATATGTTTGCACTGTATATGTGCACTTTTCATTCAGCAGCTTTTTGGTTGGTTGGTCTAACAAATAGGTAAGCGACAAATTGAGCAGACTGTTCAAATGTTCATTGGTGATCGGCTAATGCTGGGTTCTGTTCTGAAGAATCCTTTCTTACTCCTGCCCGTCATGTAGCACTAAGGTGGACTAGACTGAACAGGATGCAAGTTATGAGTACATGTATTCAGAAGTAGCTGAATTTTGCCATATATGCGTTCTGAGCATCAGTTTCGCATCATATCACCGACAGTATCGGCCAGTACTGAACATCTGTAGATGCCAGTGTTTGTATTAGAAAGCAAACATGCCACAAAGCTGGTAAAAGAGATTGACAACACCCCCCCCCCCCCCCCCCCCCCCCCCACCCCCATCCCCCTGATCGGCATACCTTTGAATGCTTTGTGGTCACACATTACACTTTGTGTGTCTGCCCATTCCATTGTACAGTTTGTGTGTTGACAGCTTGACTTTGTATGGAGCCAAGTAGAGAACTCTTTTGATATAAGACAATGAACAAATGCGGTCATATTTGTTTCTGTTCAGTCGTTCAAGGGCACACATTGTCATGCAGAATTGCTTAGCACTGCTTCCTAGAAAGGAAAAACTAAACTAAAAAACAAACAATGAAAAAAAAAAAAAAAGCAGAAGAAGAAATTTCTGGAACCGTTCATAAAAATTTTTGTCAAGCGTTCGCTAGTTGAGTATAGATTTCTGATTTTTTTTTAAAATTATGGGTAAACATTAGTTTGTTGTAAACATGGTCAGTTGTCAGAGAGTTTCTGCCTCCAGAGAATGTCTGTAACTGCATACAAAATACTTAACATGGATAATCAGGTCTAGTTCATCAAAGGATGAGTTAATGACCTCTTGCCAGAAATTAAATCTAAACAATCGAAATTATTTACAGATTAAAAAAAAAAAAAGGAGTTGTGGATAAGTAAACTATACTAAATGAAAAACCAAGACTAGATGGACTATACAAAACAACTGAAAAGGGAAGAAACGGAAATTTTGTGACCGTTTGTGGTGCAGATGGAGGGGTGAAAATTGGCACTGCTTATTTTCGCAGTGACTTGAGTAAGACTGAGAATAATTTGTTTTTTTTCTTTGACAAGTTTTCTTTCTTTCCCTTTTCCAATATGTACTTTTAATACAACCATCTTATTTCTGGATCAAGTGGAAGTGACTGCCCAGACTTGTACATGACACAGAGGTAATGCTGTAACTTGGATACAATTCCCCGTTAGTAAGTGAAACTGTGAGTGGCAAAGGTCTGTACTGTGTGCATGATAGACTTACAGTGGGTGAGAATTGGATTTGACTTTGATGTCAGTTTAAGGGCGCACACACACACACACACACACACACACACACACCAAACTAGCAGTTGTGGTTTATTTGGTAAGTATAGGCTATCGTTTAATAATTCTACACTACATTGCCAGCTGCACTGTACATTTGGAGGACCCTGAAATTGCCGTTGACAAGAAGACTGGCGACACTGCTTGAAAACACAGATATGTGTGTGAATGCTGTGGGGGCCAGCAGCAGGAATTCAGTGTATTGAGTGCCAGGCTTGTGATCCTGTGGTCATGGGTTTGAATATTGCCAGGGGCGTTTAGTGATTCAGGCTAGATGTCTATCTGAAGAAATGTTCCATTCGCATGTGTGTGTTATGTTTACCCGTTTAACTACTGATATTCCCTACCCCACACCCCACCCCTGTCCTCAAATCTTCAGGCAGTGACTTATGATCCCCCAAACTTCAAAGACTGCTGCTTTACTAAGGGGTGAAGTTTCAGTACACAACTCTTTCCCAACAGTGAGAGGGTCTTTTTTTTTTTTTTTTTTTTTTTTTTTTTTTTTTTAATAACAGACAAATTATGATGAACGAAGAAACTATTTCAAGTGACATGTAATCTACAGACTACAATGTGCTGTTCACTGCCATGTGTGTGTGTACTGTTAATGTTCTCTTTTACAGTTACATCAGTTCTCGTGATACAATCTCAGTCTTGGCTGTGACAGAAGTTGTGCTTCGGGCATATGAACACCTTTTGCTGTCTGCTTGGATCATTTGTTGTGGGGCTCTTCCTATACACATTTTTTGTTAATAGAATGGTCACAAGATGCTGTGCTGTATGATTATACAATGGTGTATGAACTACTGAGATTGTCACGTGGAATTTGCGATCAAAGTTGAACTGATTTGTCTTGTATGATTTTTACTCGAATATAGTTGAAAAGATTTTTCTTCCACCGATAAGAATTTTGTACTTAGGAATCCACTGTATTGTATTAGTAGAACATGAAAGTTCACTTGAATGTAGCCGAGATCAAAAGTTGTGAATTATTGTTGTGATAAGAATGTTCTGTGAATATACAGACTGTTAAGCTCCATATATATGTAAAAAAAAAAAATAAAAAAAAAAAAAAAAAAAAGCCTTTTTAAAAGCTTTTCATAGTGATTTTTAAATAACTGTATCAAGCGTTTTTTAATGACCTGCTTAAGGTCGTTACTTTCAAGTGATTTTTTTTTTTTTTTTATTGTCACAGGAAGTTTTACTCAGTATTTTTCATGGATTTTGTATGTCTTTGTTGCAAACAAAATAATCATGCTGTGGTGTGGTGGCTTTTCCTCTTTCAAAAATGTTCAGATTGCTGATATAACTCAAACTGTGGTCAAAGATTAAAAACAGGAAAATTGAAATATGTTACAACAACTGCTGAGGCTCAAGCGCCAATTATATGAGTGTGGTGGCAGGTGGAATGAGATAAAAGCGGAACGCACGTGATAACGTTGAATGTATGCTAGTGATGGTCAGGGTACTGCATGTTATAAAGAAAGATTCCTTTAATTCATGTTCACATCTGGAGGGTTGAGAAGGTGCAGAAATACACTAACTTAACTTGGGGGGGGGGGGGGGGGGGGGGGGGGGGGGGGGCATGCATGGTAACTAATAAGTGCTATATACATGTTTTATATGAATGAATGTAGAATCTGAACCTGTAAAACCAGAAGAAACTGCTTTTTTTTTTTTTTAAATAAAAATCTAAAGACCACCCATTATTAAAAAAAAAAAAAAAAAAAAAAATCTAAGACCACCATTTATATGTGATAGGCTGATGCATAGAAAAAAAATATACATGTATTTAAACTTACTGCAGTTTAAATTCACACTGAAGACGGAATGCTCAGTGTCAAATATCGTTGTGTGGACCAAAATGGACTCGTATCTGCTTAGTGAGTTACACAGACTTAGACCCCTTGTGATATGTTTTCTGTGTTCTTTGTTTTGCTGTCTTTGTTAAAGACACCTCCCCACCTCCTTCCCTTCTCATATTTTGTGATGTATTGTTTGTTGATCCTCCCGTTTTGCTCTTCCATGAGTTAGTCTGTTAATCCTGTTCTTGTGATGTGTCACCGAACAATCGTGTGTTCTGGACCGTGTAGTGTGGAGTCCGTGCCTTAACTTCTGTGTCTCCCAGAATGAGCCAAGCTGCGCTGCCTTCTTCTCTTTCATCGCAGACGTTGCTTTGTCTGTAAAAGGGCAACGCCAACAAAAATTGGTCAACATGTCTGTGCAAAGGGCAACATTCAGAGATCGGTGTTGGTATCCCTGTTGAAAGACAACATGGATACTCGAAAGATCATTCATGATAAATTTGTTAATGGGCAACATCAACATTCAGAGACTGGTTTTGGTATGTCACTTAAGCAAAAAAAAAAAAAAATAATAATATTCAGAAATCATTGATGATATCCCTTTCAAAGCGCTGCATCAGTATTCTGTGCGAGGTGATGGTAGCTGTGTTGAAAGACGAATTGAATTTTCAGAGATCATTGATGGTATCCCTGTAAAAAAGACCACATGGACATTCAGATATCAATGATTGTGTCTAGAGATAATAATGGAATCAAAAAGGGCAGAGATAACTGATGTTATTTATGTTCGGCAGTAACATCAGTATTCAGAGATCAGTGATGGTGTCTCTGTTACAAGGCAACATCGACATAAGTAATTGTGGTATGTCTGTAAGAAGTTAACATCCATGTTCAGAGATCTGTCATGGGGTCTCTGTTAAAAGGCAGTGTTGATGTACAGGTATCATTGATGATGTCTATGTTAAAGGCAGCACGGATATTCAGAGATTGATGAAGGTATCGGTGTTAAAAGGCAACGTTTACACTCGGAGATCAGTTGCGCTATCTCTTGGAATATGAATGTTCTGATATCATCGATGACATTCTCGTTTAAAGGACAGCAACAATATTCAGAGATCACTGACTGATGTCTGGACAAATGAAAGAACCAGAAGACTGATTTTCATGTTGCCTTTGTGGTCCCTGTGGTTATTAAAAGGACCACAGATTTTCTGAGTGATGGAACACGCTGGATTGAAAACACTCAGATCTTATTCAGTAGCCTGTGGTACTGTTCACTCCACACAGTGTGATTCCATTGTAAGAACCTGCAATGACTCTTTTGGACTTAAAACAAAAAAAAAAAAAATTTTTTTTTATTAAAAAAAAGAGGAAAGAAAGGCCTTAAAGGGAAAAAAAAAAAAAAAGGGAAATCTTGGGTGTTGGAATTCCCAGTTGCATGGTGAATGACATAGCATGCTACCAGGTATCTAGAAACTTAGCAGATATGATAGCTGAGGTCCTGATTTGGCTCCTTGTAGTCCGCTGGACCCTGTAAACACTAACTAACTAACTATATCAGGTATATACACAGAAAAGAACCGCGTTTTGTTACGAAGAAAAGAAAAAGCCCAAAGTGCTCGCAGCATGGCATGAAACAATGCAGCATGGCATGAAACAATCTGGCAAATTCTGGGTGGACACAGAAACAAAGAGTTCAGGAAAACAAAACAAACAAATAATTTTCTTCCTAAACCAGGGAAACATCTTGTCAAAACCTCCCTTTGTACTGTGATGGTAAAAAGACTGCGCCTTACACTTCTTGTGGGATGTGATAAGATCACCTCAAAAAGTGTTGGATGGGGGGGGGGTCTCTTGTGATTTAAAGAATGAATTCTGTATCATTTTGATTCTGTTGTAAGTTTTTGATCCCCTACAGAAAAGAATGGGTAATTTGCAATAAACATGTGAAGTTATCCATGAATGATTAGTGTAGGGATTATTTCTGTTATGATTTGATTATTCTGAGGCATATTAGTCCCTTTAAAGTAATGTGACAGCTTCTGAAATAAGAGGAATACATCATGATTGGCTTTCATCACAAATATCTTATCCGCGCTTAGCTGAAACAATTCATCATAATATAGAAATTTTAGTGACTTGGTGATGTGTATTGTATCAAAAAGTATATTAACAACTAAATCAATCGTGTGACTTCTACAGATACTTGGAGAGCTGTAGATTGATTTGTTTTGAAAAAAAAAACGGAACTTTCTCTGAAATAATTTGCAGACTTCTGATATAGCTGTGAAACATTTGACATATTTGGATTACAGCAGAAATTTTGGACCAGTAGTTGACTGTATTTTATTTGAAGTTATTGAGTTGCATCAATTGTAGAGTTGTATTAAAAGTACCCGAGTTAAATCAGAAATGATTAGACTGTATAAAGAATAACTGGATTACTCCAGAACAATTACGTTTCATCACAAATGATTTGATTATGTTGGGTCTAATTGGGTCACACTGGAACCAGTTGAGTGACATCACAAGTAATTAGGTTGCACCAGGAGAAGTTAAGTATTAAGGCTGCAGCAGGAGTAATCGAGATTTGTCAGAAATTATTTAATTATACCATGAGTAGTAGACTTGTATCAGAAGAAATGGGGTTACATGGGAAGTAACCAAGTTTATACCAGGTGTGGCCTATTACATAAAATGTATTTGGGTCACCTCAAGGTGAGTTCTGAAATAGTTTAATGACCTAAAAGAAGTAATTGAGTTTGGAATGCAGTCAGTTGTCCTCCAAAGTAATTGGGAGTCTAAGAAATAGTTTGATAATCGAAGGGATGTAATTGAGTTTGGAATGCAGTCCGTTGTCTTCCAAACGTAATTGAGAGTCTCAGAAATAATCGGCTCACCTCTGAAGCATCGTGGGGCTGGTGTTTGAAAACACCAGCTGTGTTGTTGTGTAGACGAGCTGTATGTGATTTGTTGGAGTATGATCATGTGATCTGTTGGTCGGAAGTATTCAAAGTTACAGGGTGACGCAGTCTGTCATCTGCCTGCAGTATTAAATCAGGAAACGAACCCTTTTGTGATCTGGATGTTGAACGTTGTCTCTGTGAAAGTGTCCTCTGTGTACAATTGTTTTTCTGGATCTGTATAGAACCTGTAAATGTGCTGGATAATAAGACTGCTGTTGTTGATCCAAAAATAAGAGTGAAATAAATATTGAAAGGTCTGTTGTTAGCTAAAAGAAATGTGGTTTTGTGTTGTTGTTTTTTTTCTTTGTTCCAAGAAAAAGGGACTTATAGCGCTTGCCTGTTCGGGGCAAGCCAGTTGAAGTATGAAGGTAGAGAAAGAAGAAAAAAAAAATGCATGGAGTAAAAGATGAAGACAGTATAAGCAGTGTCAAGATTTCAGTTGTTTTTTTTTTATATATATATCAGCAACGTCAAGCTTTCAGTTATTTTTGACTTACTGCTCCCACAAGGATTTTAATGTGATATTTATATTTTTTGTTGTTAAAATTATCAACATGAATTAATAAGGTTTATGATATTGGTATTTTCTATGTTGGAGCTGTTATTGATTGTTATCGATATTGGTACATGAGCTGTAATTCATGTTCAATATTCCTGGGATGAAGGTGTGGATTTGACAATCACTGGATTACGTGCATCAGATAAATACAGTGGAGACTTTTTTGTTAAAACAGTTAAACTGAGTTTCATTTGAATGGGGTTTTAATGGTTCCACAGTATTTGAATGCTTTCAAATATACCATAAGAATATGAATAATACTTTTGTAAATTTACTTTAAATGTTATAAGTCTTCAAGTGATTTCGACAACTTTCCATGCTTTTTGTTCAAAAAAGAGAGAAGAGTCACACACATTAAAGACCAAAAAAAAAAAAGAAAGAGAGAATTTTTTTTTATCTCCTCCAGCCTTCCTCCTCCTTCTAACCTTTAACCCCCCCCTGTCCTCTCCCCCCCCCCCCCCCCCCCCTCCCCCCCCCCCCCCCCCCCCCCCCCCCCCCCCCCCCCCCCCCCCCCCCCCTCCCTCCCACTCCCCTCCTTACCATAAAAAAGCGGATTGGTAATTGAAGTCCTGAAGAGTCAGAATTGATTTTTAATGTTTTGCTTGATCTTGAAGGGAAATCTTTACAGGCAGTGTTGTGAGAGATTGGTGGTGATGGCAAAGAAAAGGTTGTTTACGTGACATTGATTCTTTGTTTTTTTATGAATTAATTGCTGCTGACTGGATCGCTGTTTGATCTGTATTGTCTGTGTCATTGGACTGAACAGTGGAAGTCCAAGATTGTTGAAAACAGCTTTAATTCTGAAATTCCCCACCCCCGCCCCCACTGCATTTGCTCTCTGTCTCTGTATAAAATCTCTCTCTCTCTCTCTCTCTCTTTTCTCTCTCTCTCTGTGTTTTGTGTGAATATCGTGTGGAGTGTATGTGGCGTTTCTACAAGTTGGATGTATTTTTTCAATGATGATTTGTCGGAACATGTGTTGATGTGGACTTAATCGGAGACATATTTACGTCACTTTTCAGATTTCCTGGATCCACTTTTCTATGCTCTGTGAACAAACGATGTTGGATGTTCTCAGCGAGTAATGGCATTTGTGTGTGGTTTGGACAGTGACATCGTATTGTATGCTTTAATAGTATTCTCTTGAAAATTCCATCTTGTTTCGTAGGTGATGTCCTCAGCGTGTGTATTATCGTAAGAGTGTTGACGTGGTTTCTGTGTGTATGTATGTATGTTTGACATGTGGACCTTGTTGCTTTAGTTATCATAAAAGTGTGTTGTGTTGTTAGGTTGCTCTGGAACGGTGGCCAGTGTTGGTGCCATGGGGTCAGGACATTTCATTAAAGTTTAAGAACAGTATTGAATGTAATGTAAATGTCTTACTATGGTGTTGGTTGTCATGACTATGCTGTCTGTTGTTCGAGTGCTCCGGTGTAAAAGCGTAGTTGCTCATTCAAACTTGTAGTGTCACAGTCATTCGAGTTTAGAATAAAATCTTTTCGGACAGCCAGCTGTTCTTGTGGCTGTAAGTTGGCTACACTGGTATGTATGTCGCCTCTCTGCTAAACCATTGCCACCACGCTATAATTTATTGCGTGCATCTGGCCAAGGTGTCATTGTCTATCACCGTGGGCAGACAGTAGGAAGACCTTTTGTGTATAGGATATAGAGAAGGCATTTTTTGCTCTAGTCTGTAGAAGCCAGTTGAACTGAATACATTGTTATTCACCCGTGGTAGGGTGTTCTACTGATTAGGCATTATGGGATGAACAGATGATTGCGGATATTTCTGTTTGACACCGATGTGACAGGGTGCATCAGTGACATAACAGGGAAACCTTTTGCAGAAAAT
>JADBJO010001832.1:5000-12500 GCA_016801955.1 Conus betulinus
TAGCCTGACAGCTACTTCCCTGGATATAAAGCGTCGGATGGAAGCAATACGTCTCAGCTCTAAAAAGGATGAGCGACAGACTACAGATGTTTTATTCTGCATGGGTCAGACACTGATCAATGGTAATACCAAGGTATTTGACAGAGTTATGAGAAGGCAATTCAGTGCCATCAACAACCATTGACTCTGACTCAACGAGTTTGAGGCAGGAGGAGGTTCCAACCGGCATGACTTCAGTCTTTTCACAATTTAATTTAAGCTTATTACTTGTCATCCATTCCTGCACACTGCTGATACACCGAGACACCCCAGATTGAACAGAAGCAAACTCATCAAGTTAAGCTTACGTTTTCATCAGAAATGATATTTTGGTTAGTTTGATAATATTTATCATCAGTACTGTTAGCACTTTCTTTAAATCGTCTGTTAATGTTGGAAAAACACATGATGAAGTCCAGAGAAGTTTCTCTCCTTAGCCGTGGTACATGCTGTCGGCCGGCCCATCATTTGTGCCCCTGCCTTTCTATCAATTGCTGAGTATCAGAGTCAAAAACGTAAGTCTTTCCCTCTATAACCAGAGTGTCGAATCTCAGTTGTGCTCTTTTTCCTTCTTCTGTGGCCTTTTTAAGGAAAGTAGTAGCTGACGGCACCGCTCCCTCACCCTGGGGGTAAAGTCTTCAGATACAAATAAACCAGGAGTGTCTTCGAGTTTCTCTCGTGCAGATAAAACCGGTGTTTGTTTGTTTGTTTGTTTGAATGGATTGAAAAGTTCCATGGTCGGCTGGCCTGGTCGGAAGCGGCTGATTCTAAAAATGAGGAACAATGACTGGATTCAGCATCTACGGATGTCCAGGTCATCTGGAGTCTACCCTGCACGGCAACGAATTTCAGCTCGCAGCCATGGGGTGAAACATGCCTAGTCGATAACTGATCCCCCATCACATGGAACGGTCGGCCGGATGGTCCGGGGTATGAAGGCTACACTCCACGGCCTGTACGCTATACTTTACGTTGGGCTAATTGCGTAGGTCAGGCATCTGCTAAGTAGTGGCCACGAGACCCTTTTCGTAAAGTCTCTCCTCGTAGTCATGAATTTATTTATCCATCAGCCTTAAATCATGTGCAGTGTGGGTCACGAAACATAGCGGATGTGGTATAGCGTATATGGACTTAGCATGCGGTGGCACCTTGATGAAACTGAAACTGAAGCACGGCCTTCAAACTCTTCCTGGTCCGTCTGGGACATGACATAGAAACCTGCTTTCTTAAGACCAGAGGATTCTTCGCCATGACTTTAGATTCTAAGCTTGTCATGCCGTACACAAAGCTAATGTCTTCTCTTGTCACTGTCTTCAGCAGGGGACGCTTGACGCGCAACGATGGCATTCCAGCCTCCTTTCATCGGTTCCTCACAGTTCTAGTTTGGTAGCCTTTCGCGCTTCAGGGATGTGCACATTGGCAACAGCTCCCGTCCAGTCAAGGAAAGCAGTGACCTGTCTTCCCGCTGTGATGTCACCCGATGTCGTCCTGAACGTCGACGTCTGTTCTTTCACATCATTCGTCACTGTGGGTTTCCCTCACGAGTCCCTGATCACGGAGTGGTGGTATCCGCTCTGACGCCCTACTGTTTTGAAGGACATACCTGTAAGATGGAGACCAACAATCTGCCATCTCCTTGCCTCTGATGTCTCTCCCCTCTGCCATTCTGCACAGACGGATTGAACTCAACGGTTGTCTAAATAGTGATTTTGTTTCAGCTGGAATAATCTGCATTGTGCCAAAACGTAGGTGGAAAGATACAGGTGCAGCTTCTCGTGTGCATGAAGGCCCCGATGTCTTGTGAATAGTTACATCTTACTTCTTCGCATTAGCACATAACTCCTATTCTACGATTTCCATGGTGAGTTAACATTCATTTCTTTATAAGTTCTTAACTTCTTTCCTTGTGTACATGCATTGGGGCACGCAAATCACCGAATTTTGTAAACTCCTTGGCGATATGTGCTTTTAAAAATGTCACCTCCCTGTGTACCAGGCATGTTTCCATTTCCTCCGCAACGGAACAGATCCTGAAGTGCCTTCACCAGCCAAGCAGTGAAGAACCGGCAGACAGACAGAGCACAACGTTTCCTGCCCTGGTGGTCCGTCATGAGATCTAGGCATGTGTTCTAAACCTTTGTTGACGTCAGTATGAGGGAAACAAACAAACAAACGACTGATGTCCACGAAATGATTCTCAAATACTGGAAACACTTTGTCCTGAAGGGCCTCACGCTGATAGAACGTACACCTCACCATCAATCTGAAAAAACGTCAATCCATCAGGGGAACAAATCTGTATATCACTGATATAAATGCCTCAAAAAAATGCTGTTGAATATTGTGTTAGTACAAGTATCATGTGACGTGTCACATATCTCAGTTTCAATTGTAAATCATCATCCAAATGGAATGAAGATGGGGAAAAAGAACTATTTAAACAAAGGAAACAGTCTACTCAAAAGGCAGGATATAAAAAAGAAAAACAAGACAAAGCGGAAGCCAAGTTTCGATATTAATCTTAGCTGAATATTTGGGAAGTGTGAGTAGAGTATGGTAAGAAAGTTCGAAAGTGTAACTGTTTTGGGAAGTGTGAGTAGAGTATGGTAAAAAAAAGTTCGAAAGTGTAACTGTCTTTCTGCCAGAAAGAAATTAAACCACGCACGCACACACACACACACACACACACACACACACACACACACACACACACACACACACACACACACACACACACAACTTCAGCTCGGTCTAAATGTCTTTTCGTTTTGACTTGTTCTGTCTGTGTATTGTGATGTACTCAAAAAGACCAGAATGTCCAAAGATGCCTCACACTTTGCCTCGCTCCACACCTGTGTTTCAAGGTATTCCGGTTCTTCTTGTTTCAACAGATTCAGTTTCATCCAACAGGCGTCACTGCGAGTGGGATAGTCCATATACGTGACACTATATCTGCTCAGCCGTGAGGTCTCAGAACACAGTGTTTACAACCAGATAAATGAATGAATGAACGAACTAATGAATGAAAGAGAGGGTTGGGAGGGAGTTGGGAAGAAGGGCTCACGGACAAGGCCTCGTAAACATCTGACCTACGCTTGAACTCGACGCTATGGTCAGGCTTTGTGAGCGTGCATAACATGGTCCGCGCCACTATTGCAGAATAGCGTGAGTATGGAGGGAGGAGGAGGGAGCACAGCACGCGCGCATGCGTGTGTGTTTGTATGTGTGTGTGCGCGTGCGAGTGTGTGTGTGTGTGTGTGTGTGTGTGTGTGTGTGTGTGTGTGTGTGTGTGTGTGCGTGCGTGCGCGTGCGTATGTGTGCATTCGCGCACATGTGCTTGTGGAAGTGTGTGTGTGTGTGCGTGCGTGTATGCGTGTGTGTGTGGTGTGTGTGTGTGTGTGTGTGTGTGTGTGTGTGTGTGTGCGTGCGTGCGCGCACGCGCGCGCGCCTATGCTCGTGTCCTGCAATGCTTCAAAAGCCTATGAGAGGAGACGGAAACTGCAAATAAGAAAAATAAAATCCATCCGAACACATTCCTCTCATCATCAGCCCTCTCTCTCTCTCTCTCTCCCCCCCCCCCCCCTCTCTCTCCCATTCCTACTTACTCCTCCTTTTCCTCCGCACTTTCTCACCTCCACACCCTCCTACTCACTTCGGAAACAAAACAAAAACAAACAAAAAATGTTTGACAGCCCAAAGTCCACTACACAAGAAAGGGTCCGTGCAAGAGCCGCCGGTACCCAAGGTTCCTCCCCTCCCCTCCCCACCCTCCCCTTTTCTCCCTCCCCTTCCTCCTCCCCACCTCCCTCCCTCCCTCCCATCCCTCCCTGACACCCCAAGCACTGACCGACAAGACTCATCCGTCATCGGTGTATGCTGACCTTTCTGCGGGCACCTCTCGGAGCTGTCCCCGCTCCTGAGGGGGGATCTGTCACGCCTGGAGTGGTCAAGGCAGCCCAGCGGTTTGCTAGCAGGACGGTCCACTTGCCTTTTTTTTTTTTTTTTTTTTTTTGTCTTTCTCCGGAAAGCGCCGGTGGGTTTTTTTTTTAGAGGAGGGGGGGGGTGGTCATCCTTCCTTCTTCACCGTTCACCGGCTTGAGAGAGACTGATGTTT
The DNA here is from genome assembly GCA_016801955.1 of Conus betulinus. Classification (NCBI taxonomy): domain Eukaryota; kingdom Metazoa; phylum Mollusca; class Gastropoda; order Neogastropoda; family Conidae; genus Conus; species Conus betulinus. The sequence continues at coordinate 9,154 of JADBJO010001832.1, forward strand.
TGTTGGTTCTACTCGGCTTGAGACAGGCGAGGGTGAGAACAAGCGGGCGTTTTTTTTTCTTTCTTTTTTCTTTTTTCTTATTATAGGAAATCTCTCGGTTTGTGTGTGTGTGTGTGTGTGTGTGTGTGTGTGTGTGTGTGTGTGTGTGTGTGTGTGTGTGTGTGTGTGTGTGAGAGAGAGAGAGAGAGAGAGAGAGAGAGAGAGAGAGTGTGTGTGTGTGTGTGTGTGTTCACTATAGGAGGCAGAGGGAGGAGTGGGGAGGGAAGGCAAGCCCGGTGAAAGAGGGAAGAAGGGGGGGGGGGGGGGGGGGGGGGGGGGGGGGGAGGGGAGAAGGGTTTGGAGCACAATGACTGGGGTGGATTATTGATATGAAGCTCTCATCCTGACCTGTCTCGCACTTCCCGGTGTGGGGAAACTGGAATGGGCCAGTGTTTTCTCTGTTGATCTTCTTTCTTCTTCTTCCCTTTTTTTTCATTCTTTCTTCGTTTTCTTCTTCTTCTTCGGCTTTTTTTTCCCTTCTTTCTTTGTCTTTGTTTTCTTACTTTAAGTTCTTCTTCATTCCTTTGTTTTCTTTCTTTGTTTCTCTGGCTTGATTCTCTCTCTCTCTCGCTCTCTCTCTCTCTCTCTCTCCCTCTCTCTCTCTCTGTCTCTTCCGCCCCCCTTTCCCCCCCCCCTCTTTGATTTTATTCCTTCTACTTCTTCTACTTCTCCTCTATCCTCCTCCTCCTCCTCTCCTCCTCCTTCTTCTTCTTCTTCTTCTTCTTCTTCTTCTTCTCTTCTTCTTCTTCTCAGCGCGTGCGCGCTTGTGTATATGACTCCACGTTCATAGTCAGTTTGAATTAGACACACACTTGAAGCCTAGATCCTTGCCGATGCATCTAGTGGAAGCATTCATCAAATTTGGGAGGAAATCTGAAGTGCAGGACATGTGTGTTTGTCTTGCTGTACATCAGGACATTAGAAACAGGATGATCTAGTTCCCAAAAGCTTTTTTTTAAGGCGCACAAATGTCTGAGTCTCACAATGTTGCTGGCATGCTTTTGTTTCGGGAGATAGCGGAGTTGCGCCAGGTACAGATCGACATTCAACAGCTGCAGAGTCAGCTGTAACTGTACAGCCCAAGGCTGGAACCAAAAGCTTATAAAACACAAAGCGAGAGTGCAAAAAATTATCTGCTTCTTCCTTTACTAAAAAGAAACAAAACAAAACAAAACAAAACAAACAAAACTAAAAACAAAACAGGATGAATCTGGGCAAAAATGTCTTCTTCAAACATCAAAACAAAAACTGCACCAACGATACCAGCAGCAGCAGCAGCACCACCACCACCACCACACCACCACCACCACCACCACCACCTCCGATCGTCAAGTCAGCCTGATACTTCCTTCGCTGGCTGGAATCGGACACGTGCTGTGTCACGTGTTTACGGGTTTTTCTTTTTTGTGTGTTTGTTTGTTTGTTTTGGGTGCCGTTTGAAGAAGACAAAGCAACTCTTGATGCAGGTGTTGATTTATGCTTTCGGACTTTTTTTTTCTTCTCAGTAACGTTGCAGTCTGTTTCATTGTCCTTTCCATTACTATAAGCACCAGACATGGGTTTTGCTGAATCTGATGGAAAATGCCATGTCTGGGTTATGGCAGTACAGTGACATTGTCTACTGGTGTCTGCGCTCTCCTTTTTCCTGTCACCTGCTGGTCCCTCTTCTGTTGGCTCCTGGGGTCCTGTGTCATGTCAGCCCTGAGGCATGTCTCTACATGTCAGCCCTGAGGCCTGTCTCTACATGTCAGCCTCTCTACATGTCAGCCCTGAGGCCTGTCTCTACATGTCAGCCCTGAGGCCTGCCTGTCAGCCCTGAGGCATGTCAGTCAGCCTGAGGCCTGCCTGTCTATACTACATGTCAGCCCTGAGGCCTGTCTCATGTACATCTCCTACAGTCCCTGAGGCCTGTCTCTACATGTCAGCCCTGAGGCCTGTCTCTACATGTCAGCCCTGAGGCCTGGCCTGAGGCCTGTCTCTACATGTCAGCCCTGAGGCCTGAGGCCTGTGTCAGCCCTGAGGCCTGTCTCTACATGTCAGCCCTGAGGCCTGTCTCTACATGTCAGCCCTGAGGCCTGTCTCTACATCTCTACATGTCAGCCCTGAGGCCTGTCTCTACCTGAGGCCTGTCTCTACATGTCAGCCCTGAGGCCTGTCTCTACATGTCAGCCCTGCCTCCTACATGTCAGCCCTGAGGCCTGTCTCTACATGTCAGCCCTGAGGCCTGTCTCCTGTCAGCCCTGAGGCCTGTCTCCTGTCTGAGGCATGTCATGCCCTGAGGCCTGTCTCTACATGTCAGCCCTGAGGCCTGTCTCTGTACATGTCAGCCCTGAGGCCTGTCTCTACATGTCAGCCCTGAGGCCTGTCTCTCATGTCAGCCTGAGCCTGGCCTGTCTGTACATGTACATGTCCCTGAGGCCTGTCTCTACATGTCAGCCCTGAGGGCCTGTCTCTACAGTCAGCCCTGAGGCCTGTCTCTACATGTACATGTCAGCCCTGAGGCCTGTCTCTACATGTCAGCCCTGAGGCCTGTCTCCTGTCCATGCCTGCCCTGAGGTCTATCTCCGCTTGCTGTGGTCAGCCTCCAGCACCTCCCAGGCTGTAGTCACCGGCTTCCATGCCTGGTCCTTGAAGCTCAGCGTGGAGTGGGAACCGGAGGCACGAGCTCTACACAGCACATGTTTGGGAATTGGGCCGTCATCTATTCTGCGGTCATGGATGATAAGGGCGACCAGTCTGACTATTCCCCCGTTCTTCCCTGCGTCTCAATGTACAACTGTAGCATCCAGCCCCAAACTTCCCTCCAGTGCTTTCAAATAGCCTGGATCTGTAAATCAGATATGACTTTTTTTTTTAAATCAAGCAGTGTGTTATATACAGCATTCAGTGCAGTGGTGGGAGATGGGGTTGGGTGTGGGATAACACCATTTTGTTGGCTCTACTTGTCAGATCCTTGCAGGCGATCGCAACACTCAGGCGTGTGGAAAAACAAAGCTTCAAAATATCCATTCCATCAGCCCAGAAGTGGCAGCTTTATCATACACTCCGACTGTCTCGCAGCCAAATAGTCCCCGCTTCTAAACACCACAGTATCACCTTTGTTCATATTCACACAAAGAGAAGCTCGCGCGCGCTCGCATACACACACACACACACACACACACACACACACACACACACACACACAGGGTGGGGGGGGGGGGGGGGGGGGGGGGGGGGGGGGGGGGGGGGGGGGGGGGGGGGGAGGGGGGGGAGAGAGAGAGAGAGAGAGAGAGAGAGAGAGAGAGAGAGAGAGAGAGAGAGAGAGA
>JADBJO010001832.1:17500-35000 GCA_016801955.1 Conus betulinus
TGGAATATAAGAGAGAGAGAGAGAGAGAGAGAGAGAGAGAGAGAGAGAGAGAGAGAGAGAGAGATGGATGAACTGAGAAATGCAAGACCAAACTTAAGTATGTGTACTCTCTCTCTCTCTCTCTCTCTCTCTCTCTCTCTCTCTCTCTCTCTCTCTCTCTCTCTCTCTCTCTCTCTCTCTCCTTCTCTCTCTTCAAAAATGTCAGACTCCAGCGAAAGATGTCTGAGGGATAGATAGCATCCATACAGGCAGCCATGCCATTCCAACAGTAAGTAAAGCAGCAGCATAGTGGGACCATCCGGCATCTACCGATATACAACATCAGCAGCAGCATAGTGGGACCATCCGGCATCTACCGATATACAACATCAGCAGTAGCATAATGGGACCATCCGGCATCTACCGATATACAACATCAGCAGCAGCATAGTGGGACCATCCGGCATCTACCGATAAACAACATCAGCAGTAGCATAATGGGACCATCCGGCATCTACCGATATACAACATCAGCAGCAGTATAGTGGGACCATCCGGCATCTACCGATATACAACATCAGCAGCAGCATAGTGGGACCATCCGGCATCTACCGATATACAACATCAGCAGCAGCATAGTGGGACCATCCGGCATCTACCGATATACAACATCAGCAGAGCAGTATAGTGGGACCATCCGACATCTACCGATATACAACATCAGCAGTAGCATAGTGGGACCATCCGGCATCTACCGATAAACAAAATCAGTAGTAGCATAATGGGACCATCCGACATCTACTGAGATACAACATCAGCAGTAGCATAATGGGACCATCCGACATCTACTGAGATACAACATCAGCAGCAGCATGATGGGACCACAGGAAGCCGAATCAGCACAAACCACGGAAATGGCTTGTTGTACAACCTGGCCCTTCCTGACGCTATTCACTATACTGTTGACAAGCGAAGGTGAAGCGACCGTTGATAGAGATCACAGGAGAGGCTCTAAAGAGTACGAAGACTGTCGAAAGCTGCTAGGCTCACACACAGTGGCACTTTGTCCAGCAGGTTGTGTCACAGCTAGTCTCCTAGGTGTCACAGCTATAGTCTCCTAGGTGTCACAGCAGGTCTCCTAGGTGTCAGAGAGCTAGTCTTCTAGGTGTCACAGCTAGTCTCCTAGGTGTCACAGCTAGTCTCCTAGCTTTGGTTTGGCGGTCTCCTCAAGTGCGAAGAAATCTTCGACACGTCGAAAGTGCTCAGCGTTAGGAACAAGAGAAAGGATCTTGTTCTTAGCTTGGGTCAGAGTTCACCCAGAGAGAGAGATAAAGAGAGAGACAGAGAGAGAGAGAGAGAGACAGAGAGAGAGAGAGAGAGAGAGAGAGAGACAGACAGGGACAGACAGATAGAAAGAGACAGAGGCAGACAGACAGAGAGAGAGAGAGAGAGAGAGAGAGACAGAGAGAGAGAGAGAGACAGAAACTGAGGACAGAGACACAGACAAAGGCAAAGGGGAACTGAGACAGAAAGAGAGATAGAGACAGAGACAGAGAGAAAGAGGCAGAGAGAGAAAGAAAAGAAGAGAAAGAGACAGAGACAGAGAGAGACAAAGAAGAAGAGAAAGAGACAGACAGACTGACAGACAGACAGACAAACAGGACCAGAAGGGGCGGGACAGAGGGCTGAAGGGGGGAGTGGGGGAGGGCTAGAAGGGGGAGGGGGGGGGGGATGGACAGGAGGAGTCTCTCCCGTCATCCCCCCCACCCGCTCCATCCCCCCCTCCCCCCGCCCCCTCAAAAAAAAAAAGACCAAAAAAGACAAAGGACACGCTTGAGAAAGCGACTCCTTCCAGACCCCATTGCAAAGGTGGCCGGCATGTCCCGATAGATTAGTGACAGGCAGCCCTTAAAGCCTCCCTGCCTCCCCCACCGATGCATGGATCACGATCAAACAACACACGGCTGGCACAAGGGAAAGGGGTGGTGGGCAAGACAGGAAGGGGGAGGGGGGGGGGGGGGGGTGGCGAAGGGGGAAGGGGCGGGAGAGGGAGGGAGGTGGACTCTAAAGAGAGAGCCGACAGAATCCATTAATTTAGCAGCCGCGAGATCTCTTGCTTCTTTGCCCCCCCCCCCCCCCCTCCCTCCCCCCCCCCGCCCCGCCCCCCCCCCCCCCTCCCCTCCCCCGGCCCCCAAAGATCCCACACCTCCATCCATCCCCTCCCAGCAAAATTCCCGTCCCCTACAGTCCTTTTCTTCGCCTCTTACCCCCTCCCTCCCTCCCATCTCCCCCCCCCCTCCCCAAAGTTTGACCTCTCACTCCTAACATAGTTAAGAGCTCCGTTGTTAATGCCACTTCCCGCTTCCTATTGCCCTCTCAACTCCCTCTCCACTCCCTCTCCTGAGTGTTGGTTTCTCCAGGCCCAGCACGAGAAAAATAAATTTTTGTTGTGGTAGACAATAGACGTCTGGGTCTGTCTGTGACGTGTGAGATGTGCGCACGTACCTACACGCGCGCGCGCGCTCGCGGACACACACACACACGCACGCACGCACACACACACACGCACACACACGCACGCACGCACATACGCACGCACACACACTCACGCACGCACGCACGCACACACACACATACACACTCACGCAAGCACAAACATATGCACAAACACGTGTGCGCACACTCAGCGAGGGATTGAAAGAGGGTTAGAAAGAAGACAGAAAAACATATCCAGAAGAGAGAGAGAGAGAGAGAGAGAGAGAGGAGAGAGAGAGAGAGAGAGAGAGAGAGAGAGAGAGAGAGAGAGAGAGAGAGAGAGAGAGAGAGAGAGAGAGAGAGAGAGAGAAACAGAGAGAGAGAAACACAGAGAGAGAGAGAGAGAAACAGAGAGAGAGAGAGAGAAGAGGAGGAAGATCTGGCAGCAGGAAAGGTAATTTGTGCCTTAAGCCCCCACCCCCATCCCACCACCCCTATCCCCACCCCCTCTCCCAACCACCACCACCTCACCACATCCCTACCCCCCCCTAAACACCACCCCTATCCCCCTAAACCATCCCCCATCCCCCCCCCCCCCCCCACACACACACACACACACTTCTGCCCTCCACTCTTGCTCTCGCCACTCCCCCGGGGTCACTCGGCAGTTTGTCCGTGGCGTTAAGATGGGACACGGATACTGGCAGAAGGTAAAGACGCCCCGCCACGACCCGTTCTCACGCCATCTTGTCTGCCAACACCAACCCAGGCCCCGTTCACACCGGGGGTGGTGAGGGGGCTTGAGAATGGGTGGTGTGTGGTGGTGGTGGTGGTGGTGGTGGGTGTGGGTGGTGTGGTGGTGCTGGTAGGTGGGTGGGGGAACGTAGGTAGTGTCTGAGAAAAATGGTAGAAGTGACACCCATATACGACCCGGGGTAGATATCCGAGAAGGGAAAGGTAGCGGCACACACACACACACACACACACACACACACACACACACACACACACACACACACACACACACACACCCACAACACACACATCTGCTGTGCCGATCTAATAGATTGTTGACTTTCGCTTTGTGACTAACGACACGCTTGATCTTAAGCCAAGATAATGTAGACCTCTTTTTCTTCTTCTCCCTCTATTCAAACTAAAGGATCTTCCCCTAGATTGAGAGGGACAGAACCTGAGAATATAGGGCGGGGTGGGGAAGGGGATGGAGAGAGAGGAGAGAGCGAGCAAGCGACGAGAGAGAGAGAGAGAGAGAGAGAGAGAGAGAGAGAGAGAGAGAGAGAGAGAGCGACATAGACAGAGACAGAGACAGAGAGATGGGGACAGCAATTATGATGAATGGTGGGGGAAAATATGGGTTGGAGTGGGGGATAAAAAGAGGTCAGGGGCCTGTGCAGGGGCAAGAGGACGAGGTGGGGTGGGGATAAAGCATACAGCAGTCGTAACACATATATACCACAAAAAAAACACACACCAATTTTTCCTAGCAGTAAAGAAACAAATACATAAACGCATCAATCAAATGATTTATAAAACGGAAATAAATAAATGAATAAATAAATAAATGATAAGCAAAATGAAATGAAACATAAAAATATAACCAAATGACAGCTGCTGATGAGATTACAATGTAAACAAAAATGTACATAGATTCTGTAAATGTTTATAACGGTTTATTGCCTGAAACAGAAGAACTGGTAGCGCTGCTTGAAAACAATAAGCGCTACTTGGTTTCTATTTGTTTGGTTGTTTGTTTATTGCTGGATGTTAGAGAGTTCCAAAGGGAGTCCACCTGACTAAACCAGGCTGGTTTGGAGGTGATCAATGCTGTGTTTTCGGAGAAACATTTTCTTGGGTTTTCTCGACTGGCTGAATGGAAAATTTTTGCAGTTAGAATCGAAGGTGCATGCAAATCGTTCATTATTTTGTATCTTAGTATTGCTTTAGCATCAAAGAGATGGGGGAAGAGAGAAGCAGAAAGAAGGAAAAGACGGGGGGGGGGGGGGGAGAGAGAGAGAGAGAGAGAGAGAGAGAGAGAGAGAGAGAGAGAGAGAGAGAGAGAGAGAGAGAAAGAGAGGGAGAGGGGAGACGAACGGATGGAAAGAGTGAGGGAAGCTAATGGTGAAAGAGAGACAGAAACAGAGAGAGGGAAGGAGAAGGAGAGACAGTGAAAGAGAGTGGTTCCCAAGGTAACAGATACGCAAGAGGATGCCTTATTACGTATTTTTGTCCCTCAGGGACTATGGTAACTAACACACAAACACTATTACACAATATAGGGTGTTTATGTTATATAAATTGATCGTCACGACAGTATCGATTCACAACAGTATCGATTCATATCAGTATAAGCACACACACACACACACACACACACACACACACACACACACACACACACACACACACACACACACACACACACATGTATGAACGGATGTATGTGTGTGCGTGTGCGTGTGTGTGTGTGTGTGTGTGTGTGTGTGTGTGTGTGTGTGTGTGTGTGTGTGTGTGTGTGTGTGTGTGTGTGTGTATACACGCACGTACGTATATAAGCGCACAGAGAGAGAGAGAGAGAGAGAGAGAGAGAGAGAGAGAGAGGAGGGAGCGAGCGAGCGAGAGAGAGAGAGAGAGAGAGAGAGAGAGAGAGAGAGACAGACAGACAGACAGACAGACAGACAGACAGAGACAAAGACAGACACACAGACAGAGACAGAGAGACAAACAGAAAGGGAGACAGACACACAAGAGAGAGAGAGAGAGAGAGAGAGAGAGAGAGAGAGAGAGACAGACAGACAGACAGACAGACAGACAGACAGACGGACGGACGGACGGACAGACGGACAGACAGATAGACAGACAAAGAGACAGGACAGAAACAAAAGGCAGAGGCAGAGACAGTCAGACAGGCAGACAGACAAACAGACGGTCAGACAGACCGACCGACCCGACCGACAGACAGATAGATAAACAGGCAGACAGACAAAAGCACAGAGAGGGTAGCAAGCTGACCTCGTAAACCGTTCAACAGAGAGAGAGAGAATTCCAGGTCGGCAGTTCAAATCTCACACAAACTGTAACCGTTTTTTTTTTTTTTTTTTACTTCCTAAATTTTACCAGACCCTAGTCAGTGGTCTGGTTGCTAGTCTTTCCGAGGGAACAATAACCCCGGGGCCCGTCTGCAGCATGCAACTTGCGGACGTTAAAGAACCCACGGCAATTCAGGCCCTTACCTGGAAATATTCTTCATGAAAGTCCATATCAGTGGATCCACAGAAATATACGCAGACATGTTAAAAAGAGAGAAAGAAAAAAAAAAAAAAAGAAAGAAAGAAAAAGAAAGAGAAGGAAGAAAGAAAGAAAGAAAAGAAAGAAAGAAAGAAAAAAAAAAGAAAGCAAGAGAAAAAGAAAACAAAAGAAACAAAGCAAAACGAAGCAAAGCAAAAATAGTGGCGCAGCACTCTGGCGAAACATTCTGGCCGAAAGGGAGGGGTGAGTAGGTGGAGGGTGGGCGAAATGGCCCAAAGTTTTCCACAGAAATCTGCTGTGGCGATGAACTTAATACGGCACAGCACAGGACAGTGTAATGCAACACAGGACAGTGCAATGCAACACAGGACAGTGCAATGCAACACAGGACAGTGCAATGCAACACAAGAAAACACAAAAGTAAATGTAAAATGAGGCAGGGAACAGTAAACAATAAACCACAAACAAGTAGAGTAACTCTTACTCCCACAAAAAAAAAAAAAAAAATACACGCCAATAATTCCAAAGGTGTGCTGCTTACGACACCGTACCACCTAGCAGATTTGGCAGCACAGAGCACACAGAACAAACAAGGAAACATCCCACCCCCCCACCAAAAAAAAAAAAGAAAAAAAAAAAAAAAAGGATGTTCCAAGCGTGCTATATATACCCTCTACCGAGCACATCTACACAGCAACAAGCACGGGAGAGGTGAACAAATATGAATTAACATTTATTCAAGACTGGCACAACCTTTTAAAACTTGAATATGTCAGACAAGTACATGGACGAACTGTAAAACACAATACAATGCAATTTAACACAACACAACACAACACAATGCAGTACTATACAACACAACACAACACAACACAACACAACACAACACAACAACAACACAACACAACACAACACAACACAACACCATACAATACAATACAGTAAAATATGATACAGTGCAAAACAAGACGATACAATACAAGAAGATGCAGTACAGTTCCATGCAGTACAGAACAGTGCAAAATAAAACAATAGATAAACACAGTTCATTGCCTGACAATACAATACAATTCATTACAATACATAACAACAGAATGCAACGTTATGTTTTACAATACAATGTAGTGCAATGCAACGTAACGTAACACATAAAGACAATAAACTACAACGCAACATAAATCACACGATACAACATAGTACGGTACAATTCCAAGCACGAAGCAACACAACACAATTCAAGAAACGGCGTATGAATGCCGCGCGTGGTGGTGAATGGAACTTTGACCAGAATGTTCTCACTGACTTTAGTTGTAAAACGCTCGACTGATCTCTTAAATAATGAACAATACACAAGGAGGACAACTTTCACCCCCTCCCTCTACTTCTCACCCACGCACCCACCCACCCCTAAATAAAATCAGCCAACCGCTGTTGGGAAGTAATTACAGCAACAATAAACTCGCTGCAACGATTGTTATTTAATACACAAAGCGACAATAAAACTCTCTGCAACGGTTGTTATTTGATACACGATTGTTATTTGATACACAAAGCGACAATAAAGTTTGTCAGCCAACAACTTTTGTTAAGTGCGCAACGCAACAATGACAATTATCTTCAACAATTGTTTAGTGCTCGAAGCAAAAATAAAATCCATCAGCGAACAACTAAGTGCACAAAGCAACAATGAAAACCATTAGCGAACTACGTGCACAAAACAACAATAAAGCCCATTAGCGAAGCAACAATAAAAACCATTAGCCAACAATTAAGTGCACAAAGCAACAAAAACCATTAGCAACAACTAAGTGCACAAAGCAACAATGAAAACCATTAGCCAACAATTAAGTGCACAAAGCAACAGTAAAACAGTCTGCAACGACTGTTGTTAAGTGCACAGAACAACAAACAGAACAACAAGAAAAATATCCACCTCTGACGTGTTTTTTGGAATACACAAAGCAAAGATAACAAGATGCAAAGCATATAAACGTACTCCCAGTTTATCCTGAATACGCGTGAGATATTCCATAAGAGGAAAAACCGTCTTGGGCTGGTGTGTAACCGTTAGTAATGGCTATTCTGATAAACATCGGCCATCATCTGTGACCTATATAATGAACATACTTACAAATTTTCAGAAAGATCGGCCAAGAACTTTCTGAGATTTTCCATCAAAGAAGAAAACCATTATGGGCCGTTAGTAACGGCTATAACGGTGAACATAAAACATCGGGCATCTCTGTGACCCATAATGAACATACCTACAAATTTTCAGAAAGATCGGCAACGTACTTTCTGAGATATTCCATGAAGAAGAAAAACCGTTAGGGGCCGTTACAGCCGTTAGTAACGGCTATAACGGTAAACTAAAACATCGGGCATCATCTGTGACCCATAGTGAACATACCTACACATTTTCAGAAAGATCAGCCAAGTACTTTCTGAGATATTCCATAAAAAAAGAAAAACAGTTATATGGATTGTTATAGCCGTTAGTAACGGTTATAATGGAAAACTAAAACGTTGGGCATCATCCCGTCGCCCATAATGAACATACCTACAAATTTTCAGAAGGATCGACCGAGTACTTTCTGAGACATTTCACAAAAACGAAAAAACCGTTATGGGCCGTTATAGCCGTTAGTAACGGCTATAACGGTAAACTTAAACATCGGGTATCATTCGTGACTCATAATGAACATACCTACAAATTTTCAGAAAGACCGACAATGTGCTTTATGAGATATTCCATAAAGAAGAAAAAACCGTTAGGGGCCCTTATAGCCGTTAATAACGGCTATAACGGGATACTAAAACATCCGGCATCATCCGTAACCCATAGTGAACATATCTGCTAATTTTCACAACGATCAGCCAAGTACTTTCTGAGATATTCCATAAAAGAAAAAAAAAAACGTTACCAGCCGTTACAGACATTAGTAACGGCTATAACGGTAAACTAAAACATCGGGCATCATCTTGACCCATAGTGAATATACCTGCTAATTTCCACAAAGATCGGCCATGTACTTTCTGAGAGATATTCCATAAAGAAGAAAAACCGTTACAGGCCCTTACAGTCGTAACAGCTATATCGGTAAACTAAAACATCAGACATTATTCGTGACCCATAGTGAACATACCTGCTAATTTTCACAGGATGGCCAAGTACTTTCTGAGATATTCCATGAAGAAGAAAAACCGTTACAGGCCGTTAGAGCGTTAGTAACGACTATAACGGTAAACTAAAACATCGGGCATTATTCGTGACCCATAATGAGCATACCTACAAATTTTCAGAAAGATCAGCCAAGTACTTTCTGAGATATTCCATAAAGAAAAAAACCATTACAGGCCGTTACAGCCGTTAGTAACGGCTATAACGGGGCAAACTAAAACATCGGGCATCATCCGTGACCCATAATGAACATGCCTGCTAATTTTCACAAAGATCGGCCAAGTACTTTCTGAGATATTCCATAAAGAAGGAACACCGCTACAGGCCGTTACAGCCGTTAGTAACGGCTCTAACGGGGTAAACTAAAACATCGGGCATCATCCGTGGCCCATAATGAGCATACCTACAAATTTTCAGAAAGATCGGCCAAGTACTTTCTGAGATTTTCCATAAAGAAGAAAAACCGTTAACAGGCCGTTACAGCCATTAGTAACGGCTATAACGGGGTAAACTAAAACATCGGGGCATCATCCGTGACCCATAATGAACATACCTGCTAATTTTCAGAAAGATCGACCTAGTACTTTCTGAGATATTCTTTAAAGAAGAAAAACCGTTACAGGCTGTTACAGCCGTTAGTAACGGTTTAATGGTAAACTAAAACATCGGGCATTATTCGTGACACATAATGAACATATCTACAAATTTTCGCAAAGATCGGCCGAGTACTCTCTAAGATATTCCATGAAGAAAGAAAAACCGTTACAGGCCGTTACACAGCCGTTAGTAAACGCTATAACGGGGTAAACTTAAACATCGGGCATCATCATCCGTGGCCCATAATGAACATGCCTGCTGATTTTCACAGAAAGATCGGCCAAGTACTTTCTGAAATATTCCATAAAGAAGAAAAAACCGTTACAGAACGTTACAGCCGTTAGTAGCGGCTATAACGGTAAACTAAAACATCGGGCATCATCCCGTGACCCATAATGAACATACCTAAAATTTTTCAGAAAGATCGGCCCCGTAGTTTTGTCTGGAGCGAGCGGAACACATTTTGACCACAGACGGACGGACAGACACACAGACACACAGACAGCATTTCTTCGCTCCCATTCTAAAGTAACCTGTTCTATAAGAACTGGGAGTACAAAAACGGCAATGATTGCCAATGAATATACAATGGGGGGGGGGGGGGGGGGGGGGGGGAGCCAGGAAACGATTGTTACTGAGTGCACAAAACAACAATGAATACTGTCTGCCAACAACTATTTTGAAGTATACGAAGCAAAACTGAAAAAAAAAAGTGTCAGCTACCATTACTATGTGCACAAAGAAACATTAAAATGTATCTATTAATGCTGTTATTAGATTACAAAAGAACGATAAAATCTTTCAGCCAAAGAGTGTTTGTTAAGTACACAAAGCAAACAAAAAATCCGTCAGCAGGTACCATTACTAACTTCATAAAACAATAATAAAAAAAAATGTAAATCTCTCAGAGCCAGCAGGAGTGCCACAGACAAGGTGTTTGTTCTCAGGCAAGTACAAGATAAGTGCCTGGAGCAAACAAAGGATTGTAGGCATCGTTCGTTGACCAAACCAAAGCGTTCGATACTGTGAGCGGAAAACGAATGTGGCAGATCATGGAACGACTCGGCTGTCCTCCAAAGTTCTTCAGCATGGTCATCCAGTTGCGTGAAGATCAGTGTGCCCAGGTCAGATTCAACAGTGACCTCTCAGAGCCTTTCCCTACCATCAATGGAGTGAAGCAGGGTTGTGTCCTGGCACTGACTCTCTTTATCATATACTTCATCATTATGCTCAAACACGCCACTGAAGCCCTTGTTGACGAAGATGGAGTCTACATAAGATAATCATCTTGATGGCAGCCTATTCATTCAGATGACTTCGCCCACACGAAGACCCTGGAACAACTAATCCGAGACCTCTCCTTAACTTATGACGCGCTTTTGTTGTCCATACAGAGAAAGCCTTGCTGCATATCTCATCCTGCCTAGCAGAGGCTGCCCAGCTCTTTGGGCCAGAAGTCAGCTTGAAGAAGACAGAGGTCCTCCACCAGCCTGCACCTCAGGAAGAGTACCACCCTCCCCCACATTAACATTAGAGAGACTGAATTGAAATCCATAGGGAAATTGACAACAGACAGGCAAACGCGAAGAGAACTTTCGGTAGATTGTACAAATAAATGTGGAAAAACAAGTGACTGAAGAAGGGCACCGAGATCAGAATGTACAAAGCCACTGGATTTACCACCCTCCTACATGGTTCTGAGTCTTGGGTCACCTACCGTCACTACCTGAGACTCCTTACACTTCCATCAGTGATGCATTCGCTCCATCCTAAATAATTACTTGAGTGACTTTGTCACCAACGTTGAAGTCCTTGAACAGGCAGAGCTCAGCAGCATCGACACCACGGGCAGGACATGTCTCCAGGATGGAGGATCAGCGCCTGCCCAAAATCGCCCTGTATGGCGAACTCTCCACCAACCATTGCAACAGAGGGGCACCGAAGAAGCTATACAAAGACTGTTAAAAACAAAAGAAAACCTCGATGCCTGTCATATCGACCATCAACAGTGGTCTTCCCCCGCTGCGGATCGCAACGCCTGGCGTCACACCATTATCAAAGCTGTGTCCTTCGAAAATGCTCGCAGGGTCAACCTTGAGGACGAAAGGCGCAAGAGGAAGAAGCGTGATGCGCGACATGGATCCTGATCACCTGGACCTACAGCCACTGTGGCCGGGTCTTCCTATCCTGCATTGTCCTTGTCAACCATGACCCTCAGCCATGGACCTCTTCTTCCATAAACCTCATCCGCAGAGCCAAGTCCCCCCCCCCCCCCCCCCCCCCCCCCCCACACACACACACACATGCCATATTAAAGTGTGTAGGCTGTTTTAAAATTATTTCACTGTGTACCTGAACTATGCGGATTTTATCCAGTGAGACAAGATGCCCTAACTAATGCAAGGACGCAGTCCCCCTAGCTGTCATCTGGCATGAAGATATACCAAAAGAAAGGCGAATCATTGCTGAAGTCGCGAAACTTTCTTTACCCATCCCGTTAGTGGCAGCTTGGTCACATTAATTAAATATTGCGAAAGGTAACGTGCAGGGTAAGCCAAGCCTCACACATATCAAGAGGCATGTCACGTTGCCGCACAGCACGTCAAGAAACGCGTCCCGTTGTGAATTACACGTCAGGTTACGCAATTCGTCAGAATCTGTCACCTTCTGGCCGATTGGTAGCTATCGATAGCACTGTTAGTTGGCGGTCACTCCACGGTCAAATGGTGATTCTGCGGTCAGTCACTACGCTCAAAGTCAAGGTCGAAAGCGGTGAAATCTGTGGTGGGGTCCAGCGAAGCGTGGCTGATGAGGAATCGGCAGATCTACAGCGGCACTTAGCTTTTTTCGCTTCAGCAGCGGCTGCTGGCCGGTATCTCTGGCCTCTAGGCGACCCAGCGGGGGTCAAGTCCCGGCCAGTTTGACGTCAGAGGGTCATGTTGCACGTCATAGGAATCGTGTGAGGCCCGGCCCGTGTCGCCGATGGCACCGATTAGGCCCAAGTGGGTCATTCTTGGTCACCGGTCAATAGGGGTGACCGCTATCTGAGAAACATCTGAGAAACATCTCTTCGTTGTGTCAACATGCACGGCTACCGCTACTGTGTGCGCAGACGCGCACATGCGTATTCGTGCGTTTACGTACGCGTGCATGCCCCGCGAACACACACACACACACACACACACACACACAGTATTGCAGGAAAAGATCGGGCTCGCCAAATTTCAACCCAAATGATTTTCATGTGAGCGTGTCACGCTTTTCATACCAGGCAGATAGACATTGAAACAGATGGACAGACAGATGGACAGACAGATGGACAGACAGAAAGACAGTATGGAAGCTGGGCACTTACGCAGACGGGTATTTAATTCGCAAAATAAAAAAAATGTCTTTATGCTATTGAATTTATTTGCCAAGACAAACTAGCATACCATGAAAAAAAAGGTTATGATGTGAACAGCAGAATGCCTAACGCTCTGTTGTTTGTTTACTGAGAAGTTGTGGAACTGTATCTATCTATCCATCTATCTGTCTATCTATCCATCTGTCTATGTATGTATGTATGTATGTATGTATCTATCTATCTATCTATCTATCTATTGTATTTTGCACAGCGAGGTGTTCTATACTGCACCAGGTTCTGTTTCATAAAATTGTTCGTATATTCTAGTTTTAAATCCCCCCAACACCACTCACCCCCTTCAGTCCTTTACTGTCCCCTGAGGCCGAATTCAGATACAAATCTAAAGTTGAAACATTTGAAACTGTGTTACGGTGAAATTTCCATGTCGGTGTCGCCAGTGAGACATGGGGGGGGGGGGGGGGGGGGGGGGGGGGGGGGGGGGGGGGATGATCTAATCCCACGGGTCTACGCTACTCGACATCCGGCAGCCCTGAAACTCTGAAGTGGGGTATAAAACAACCCCAACCAACGGAGCGAAGGAAGAACTAGGTCACACGCCTCTAATGGACTGTTCACCGAAAAGCTACGCACTTCGTCGAAGCATGAGCTTAATACACGCACCAGATAAAGCAGTGAGCACTTGTGTCATGATGAGAGAGCCATGCTATTGATAATGAGGGCGGGGAGTTGGGAGGGGAGGGGGGGGGGGAGGGAGGTTATGTGGTACACAATTGGGGAAAAAAAATGTCGTTATTGATCTCCATTCCTTAAAAACAACAGTTATGTTGTTTGCATCAAATATTGAGTGAATATTACGTGGAGAAAGAAAGCTGAAACATAGACTAGACTAGACTCTCTCTCTCTCTCTCTCTCTCTCTCTCTCTCTCTCTCTCTCTCTCTTAAATTGCTGCGTGTGGGAAAAGTATCATAGAGCTTATGACTGCATTCCTAAATATAATACAGTATGAATGACCTCCCCTCCCTTTTTTTTCATGAAAAGGGACTGTCCAATAGCTTCTACTAACATTTTCTTTCTTCTTTACCTCTCATTCATTTTGTAGTAGCCTGTGACACCGATAATATGGAGAACGTTTCAAATATGTGGGATTTCGTTGACCCCCCTCTCTCTCCCTCCCCCCCCTCCTCTCTCTCTCTCTCTCTCTCTCTCTCTCTCTCTCTCTCTCTCTCTCTCTCTCTCTCTCTCTCTCTCGCTCTAAACCAGAGATCGTTGACAGTAATCATGGAAGTAACCGTCAAAGGCGTGTTTTTAGGATGACAAATCTGAAAAATAAGGTTTAGAACACTTTGCGCTGTCAAATAGATTGATAGATCTTTAACAACACTTGTATAAACTGTACATGAGCCTGAACTGAAGATACTTTTTTTAGTTCTCAAAATTTGAAAATCGTGTCAACTGACAACTTATTGATTTTATTTCTGTTTTCCTGCACACATAAATCCCTGGACAAACGTTCTATCACTGTGAAAAATCGAGAACAAAGTATGTTAAATTCCAGCAACCATTTTGAAGCTTTTCCATGGAGCAAATTATTCTTTCCAACTAGAATGATGCTTGGCACATTTAACACTAAACACATTCGGGACAAACTTGGGAAAATTACGACAGGTACAACTGATCTAGTTGCAAAGTGAAACGACTGCAGGCGGAAATCTAAACAAATCTTAAATAAATGTCAGCGAACCGCCCAGAGAAACGTGGACAAACGAGTCACAAGACAAACCACAACGCGTTTCGACCTCTTAGGTCTTCTTCAGGTGCAACAAACATGAAACAAATAACGAAAATGCACTTAGCTTTGATCGCTTCTGTGTTCAGCGCAAGAAAGAAAGAAGGCGTTGAATCTTTCTTGCGCTGAACACAGAAGCGATCAAATCTTTTTTGCCTTCTTTCTTGCGCTGAACACAGAGAAGCGATCAAATCTTTCTTGCCTTCTTTCTTGCGCTGAACACAGAAGCGATCAAAGCTAAGTGCATTTTCGTTATTTGTTTCATGTTTGTTGCACCTGAAGAAGACCTAAGAGGTCGAAACGCGTTATGGTTTGTCTTGTGACTCGTTTGTCCACGTTTCTCTGGGCGGTTCGCTGACATTTATTTAAGGTACAACTGACTTAAAAACCTGCAAGAGACACAAGGAAAATGAAGCATGTCTTTTCTGCAATCGAATACAGGCTGAACAGTGTTTCCACCCTTAAATGTGATGTCCATATTCCGCCATGAAGGAAAATACATACTGACTACTCTGTAAGCATCATCGTATCGAGCTCAACGCCTGCTGGAAAAAACAGAATATATTTGTGATCGGCGATGGACATTTACTGCATTTTAAAGGAAGAGAATAGCCATTACGAAAGTTCCTGTTATAAACAAACAGTTATTCGCTAACCTTTGAAATATGCATGTTTCAATGAAAAAAATATACCCCCCCCCCTCTGTCGCCCCCACCCTTCCCCTTCATATTCGGTCATCAGTGTGCACTGCACCTCTTATGGTCCTAAGGGTGAAGGTATGACATAACAGGTATGTGCGTGTGTGTCAAATCTACACCCACATACCTTCAAAGTCTGTGACGACGTCAGCAAATAAAACCGGCACTCGCACAGTTTTGAAGCAGAGCGGCTGCAGGCAAAAACTGGAGCAAGAGGGGACAGGGGACAGCATAATTATGTGCCTATGCCGCCAATGTGACGTTACATTATCTCCTCTTGTTGTTGGCAGTTGTGTGTTATCCATACGTAGGTTTTAAGGAAAAGGTGCCATGCTGATTTTGGACTGACCCGGGGTTGCTGAATTCATTTTCTGTGTTCTCATTTCCTGATGATTTCCTTTGTTTTTTTTTTTTTGGATAACTGCATCCCCTCAGAAAGAGAATAATGGCCTCATGAAAAAAAAAATGTTTTCTGATCTTCCATCTCCCCCTTCCCAATTCGTCCCCCTGCTCCCGCCCTTCCTCATCCTCTCTCTCTTCTTCCCCCCCCTCCCTCCCTCCCTCCCTCCTCTCTCTCTCTCTCTCTCTCTCTCTCTCTCTCTCTCTCTCTCTCTCTCTCTCTCAGCCCGCACCCCGCTCGCCTCTCTCATTTCCATAAACATGTTACGTTCTCAAGCAGTCATTAATCTTGTATCACTGCCCATGACAAAACTCAAACTTTGGGGGGAACGGAGTGGGGTGGCGGGTCGATTCTCGGTTATTCCGTAACAGGTCCTGCTGGGAACTCACCCACACCACTGTCACTGTACCCAGTTCACACACTGTCACACCTGATGGAATCGTCGGGGAGGTCGCAGCGTGGTCGATAAGTGGGGCACACATAACTCTGTTATCAAGACTCGGTCAGAAGGAGAAGAAGAAGAAGAAGGAGGAGAGAAAAAACAGAGCTACGGTCTCGTAGTCTACGCCCCTGCAGCGGTGATAAAAAGACAGCTGGGAAAATCCAGTTTCTGAAGGTTTTACCGCATACAAGTGATCCATACATGCTACACCCCATCCACTAAATCATGATGTCAAACTATGAAGAAGATGAAGACTGTTAGATGAATAAGGAACAGAATAAATATTCAAGAAAATCATGGAATATTTGTCAAATCTCTCTCTCCCTAAAGATACAATTACATTTTGCTTAGAAAATTAACTCGCTTAAAAAAAAAAAAGGATCGTACTTGCCTAAAAGGAAATGATTGCATTTTGGCCTAGTAACTCCCCCAATGAAAAGGACTGTATTTGACCTTACATGGAACTCCCCTCATGGGAAAGGCTTGTCTCTTGCAGTAAATGTAACTCCCCTCAAGCGAAAAGGATTGTATCCTGATTTATCTGGGACTCTCCTTAAAGAAAAGGATTGCATTTTGTCTTCTCTGTGACTATCCTAAAAGAAAAGGATTGTATCTCGTCTTGTCTGGGACGTTTTCTTAAAGATAATAATTGTATCTCGCCTTACATGGACCTCTCCTAAAAGAAAAGGTTTGTAGCTTATATGTAACTCCCGTAAAGAATTGTATCTTGTCTTAATGTGAACGCTTCCAATGAAAATGATAATAATATCTTGACTTCTCTGGGAATCCGCTATAAGAAAAGGATCGTATTGTGTCTTCTCTTGGGCACTCCTTAGAAAAAAGATTGTATCTCGCCTTATCTGAGATTCCCCGGAAGGAAAAAAAAATTGCATCATGTCTTAACTGACGCTCTCACCAAGGAAAGCGATTCTATCATGCTTCATCTCTGACTGTCCCCAGGGAAAAGGATGGTACCATCTTACCTGGGACTCTTTTTAAGGAAAACAATCGTATTTTGTCTAAATTGGAACTCTCCTCAAAGAAAAGGATTGTATTGTAGTTGACCCTAAAAAATGTCTCTTGCCTTTAATGTGACTTCTCAGGGCAAGGATTGCATCTTGTCTTATCTGGGACTCTCCTCAAGGAGAAGGATTCTATCTTGCCTTAAATGTTACTTCTTATGAAACGGACTGTACCTTACTTTATCTAAACTCCCCTCAAGAAAAAAAAAAGGTTGTGTCTTGCCGTATCTGAGACTCTCCTCAAGGAAAACGATTGTATCTTGCCTTAAATGTGACTTCTCATGT
>JADBJO010001832.1:40000-45000 GCA_016801955.1 Conus betulinus
CCTCCTGTAGTGACTAGACAACACAGGCTGGCTGCTCTACCTCCTGTAGTGACTAGACAACACAGGCTGGCTGCTCTGTCTCCTGTAGTGACTACACAACACAGGCTGGCTGCTCTGTCTCCTGTAGTGACTAGACACACAGGCTGGCTGCTCTACCTCCTGTAGTAACTAGACAACACAGGCTGGCTGCTCTCTGTCTCCTGTAGTGACTAGACAACACAGGCTGGCTGCTCTGTCTCCTGTACTGACCAGACAACACAGGCTGGCTGCTCTGTCTCCTGTAGTGACCAGACAACACAGGCTGGCTGCTCTGTCTCCTGTAGTGACCAGACAACACAGGCTGGCTGCTCTACCGCCTGTAGTGACCAGACAACACAGAGTCTGCTCTACCTCCTGTAGGATGGACAGTGGAATCAAAGGATGGGGGTCACGACGCCTGCAGAGAGAGGCGTTGACGAGGGCGTATGCCTCATAGATTTTTTAAGATTATTTAATGATACGAAAACTTTCTAATACTCATTTTAAAACATGATTGATATGTTTTTCTTTTCTTTTCAGAATTTTTTTTTAAAATCAGAACAGAGCACGGGCGAGTACTGTGTGTTGTGTCTTGTCTTGTTGTTTGAGAGGTATAGGCGCGCAGAGAGAGAGAGAGAGAGAGAGAGAGAGAGAGAGAGAGAGAGAGAGAGAGAGACAGACAGACAGACAGACAGACAGGACAGACAGACAGACAGACAGAGACAGGGACAGAGAGACAGCAGGAGACAGACAGATAGACAGACAAACAGACAGAATTAGAGAGAGAGAGAGAGAGAGAGACGGGGAGACAGAGACAGATATATGTTCTTACACAAATACCTATGCACATCCTGTTTTATTTTTGTGTTTTGTTTTGTTTTGTTTTTTTTTGTTTTTGTGTTTTCTAAACGTGAATGGCAACGAGATAATGCGGTAGGGCCCTGTCTCCTGATAAATCTTATTTATTCTGAAAGGATAACAGCAGCAACAAGCTATTGTCAATTCTGTGTAGGAAACATTTGTATATGTCATATAACCGTGACACAAAAACCTATAAATAGATTTTCTCCTATGACGTAGATTATTTATTAAAACATCTGATTCCCCCCCCCCCCCCTCCCCCCTTGCTCCCCTCCCCCTCCCCCCTCCTCTCCCCCTTGTTCACACTTCGTGAGCGGATTACTTTTGCGTGTAACTCGAGGGACCGACATGCCTGATGTTGCCAGGGGTGACAGACGGCGAGGGGGGGGGGGGGGGGGGGGGGGGGGGGGGGGGACAGACCCCCCCCCCCTTTCCTCGCCTCCCTCACACACATTCACAGACACATGATCATCTGAAGAGGGGGGGGGGGGGGAGGGAGGGAGGCAAATATGTGCTTTCTGATGATAACACAATGCATTTTTAAAAAAAATAATACGTCATTTCTATTTAAATAAGCTTTTTTTTTTCCTTCAGGCTGGAAGGAAGGGGGGGTTGGGGGGGGGGGGGGGGGGGGGGGGTACGAGCACCTAGTGCTCCCGATGCACTTACTTCCTTGCCTTGCCCTCCCCTGCGCTGCAGTTCATTACAAGGTCAGCATCACCCGGTCTCCTCAATCTGCTTGTCTGTGCAGGGCTGAACGGCGCTTGTTGTTCGTCTGTGTCACTGTTACCTTGATCTGGGTTATTATCAATGTAGAAGAAGAAGAAGAAGAAGAATCAAAGAAGAAGAAGAAGAAGAAGAAGTTCAAAGCCTAAAGGCTTACTGACAACACATCCAGATTAAGGTTAACTTAAGCTTTTTAACAGGTTTGTAGGGGACGAGAGAGAGAACACAAGAGAGAGAGAGAGAGAGAGAGAGAGAGAGAGAGAGAGAGAGAAGAGGAGAGTGTTGGGGTGGGGACGAAAAGAGAAAGGGAGAAAAGGAAGAGGGTGGGGGGGGGGGTGTTGGGGGGGAGGGCCGGGGGAGGAGGGGGGGGGGGGGTTGCTAGGCCTCTGTGGGTAGTTAAGTCAACATTTCGACCCCCACCCCCTGCCCAGTATTGCAATAACGGTCCCGCTGATTTATGACAAAACTTGGCGCATGCCCCTCCCGCTTCCACCTCCCCTCCCCCCCCCCCCTCCCTTTTCACTTCCCGCCCACATCCTTATCCGTACTCCTGCCTCCACCCCACCCCCTCCCTCTCTCTACCGTCACCCTTCCTTCCTCCCTCCCCCGTAACCGCAGACTGGGGGGCATTCTCTTCATACCTTTGCTAGCGATTACGCCGGGTTAAAAGCTCTTTATTGGGGGGGGGGGGGGGGGGGGGGGGGGGGGGAGGAGGAGAGGGCAACGTACAGAATGAAAAGTCGGGGAAAGGGGGGGGGGGGGGGGTCAGACTGGGAGCCGAGGTGAGGGGTGGGTGGGTGGGTGGTGGTGGTGATGGTTGTGGTGGAGATGGAATGAGAAGGAATGTGTGTTGGAGTGATGAAGGGTGTGGGGAGGTGGTGTGCGTATGGGGGGGGGGGGGGGGGGGCTGATCGAGTAGTGACGTGAGGAGGAGGTGGATGGGAGTGAAGAAGGGGGGAAAGATGAGGAGGGAGGGTGGGGGATGAGACTAGGCGTGCAGGGGTGGTGGATGATATCGACAAGTTGGGGTATAGGGGGTGGGAGGAAGGTAGTAAAGGGTAGGAGGGAGAAGGCAGGATGGAGAGAGAGAGAGAGAGAGAGAGAGAGAGAGAGGAGAGAGAGAGAGAGAGAAGTGGGGGGAGGGGGGAGGAGCAGGTTTGGGAGAGGGTGGAGGGTGGGAGAAGGGCTCCTGTGAACAGGTGAGTGAAGCGGAGCAGAGAGGGAGGGTGCACCTATCAGAACAGGACCCCACGGGGAAGCGCTGCGTGGGATGTCCCAACCCCGGTCTTTCTCTGCCCCCATGTCGACCAACCACCCTGACAAGACCCACTGCCACCTTTGACCCAATGATAGTTTTGACAGCCCTTGCACCCCCTTTCCTCCCCCCCCCCCCCCTCCTCCTCCTCCACGCTCCACTTCCCCCTCCCCTCTGTACTCACTACCCCGCCTCCCCCCCTCCCCCTTTTTTTTTCTTCCCCCCCCCCACCACCACCCACGCTTCAAAAGGTATTTTCAAAAGACGACAAATATTATCTGTACCCCACTGTCAGTAACTCCCCACCCCACCTCAATACACACACACACACACACACACACACACACACACACACACACACACACACATGCACGCACGTACAAGCACACACACACACACACACACACACACACACACACACACACACACACACACACATCTGCCCTACTGTTCCTCACAGGGTTTACCCATCTTCGCCTTGTTTATTAATTTGCCTCTGTCTTGTGACGATAGTACTGAAAATTCTTCTAACCGTGAACTATCTTTGTTTTCATACAACTCATTTCTATAACTTTAAACTCTCATCTCTGTCTGTCTGTCTGTCTGTCTGTCTGTCTCTCTCTCTCTCTCTCTCTCTCTCTCTCTCTCTCTCTCTCTCTCTCTCTCTCTCTCTCGACGCTGACGAGATCATGATAAGCTGCATTTGAATCAAGCAGACATTACTTAGTGGTTTCTACCTTTTCTGTCTGAACTAGAAACTAAGAGGCATGTCATATTTAATAAGTAATAACACTGATTAAAAATTAACAATCAGTGGTCCTGGTAATCTAGGAGTTGTAGGTTCGAATCTCCACAGGGCGGCTTCGGTACAGTAGAATTTCTTTCCCTCGGAGTTAACATTGGTTCTGACTCCATTACACGAAATGCCTTTCGAATGAGACAGAAACAAAATCCCAAGGTCTTGTATGTGAACGCTCGCATAAGGCGTAAAATCCTGTAACCGATTTTCCGACAAGGCCAGTGTGGCTTGGGGCGGACAACATGTGCACACATAGCATGCATCGTTCGTGAACAAGGGAAGGAATGAGTACTGATATTCAGCTGTATGACACGGGAAACAAGTAGTAAATGGAAGTGAACGGCTGATATTCAGCTGTATGACACGGGAAACAGGTAGTAAATGGAAGGAATGAGCAGCTGATATTCAGCTGTATGGCACGGGAAACAAGTAGGAAGTTAACGGCTGATATTCAGCTGTATGGCACGGGAAACAAGTAGTAAATGGAAGTGAACGGCTGATATTCAGCTGTATGACACGGGAAACAAGTAGTAAATGGAAGGAAGTTAACGGCTGATATTCAGCTGTATGGCACGGGAAACAGGTAGTAAATGGAAGGAATGAGCAGCTGATATTCAGCTGTATGGCACGGGAAACAGGTAGTAAATGGAAGGAATGAGCGGCTGATATTCAGCTGTATGGCACGGGAAACAAGTAGTAAGCGTCCGCAGACAGCTCTTCATTTCGCTTCAGCAAAGTAGGCAACCCGTCAGGTAAATGTGCGTATGGATGTTAAAGCACTTAGAACTTGGTCACTAAACTGATGCCAGGAGCTATGTGAATACTGTCAAGAAATTACGGGAAATATATTTGTTGGCTTGATGATAAGACTTTTCTCCCTCAGAACTATCAACCTGCTGATATCTAGAGTCACGTGGTACTTGATCTTATCAATCAATCATTTCTGATGACTTCAAAGGAAACATGAAGAATGACGCACAATCAGCAGTAATTCATTGTAAACAATAACAGCAACAACAACAAAACCAACAAAGCATCAAATATTTCTCAAGCAAGAAGGAATACAAGAAAAAAGGACATGTAAATTTAGCTAAATTATCGTTATTTCTATGATTGAAAGGGATCCATGTAGAATAACGTCTGCGCTCAGCTGATGTTTATCTAACGAATCAATTGTTTCTGATAACTGTAAAAGAGATTCACGAAGCATGTGACATTTGCAACGCGAATGGGAGACAATCATCCATGATAATGTTTTCCTCAAGCAAGAATGTACGGTAAGACTGCCAGAACTTTCGCACTTTTAACTTAAAAGCATTTTAGAGAGATAACAGTCGCAGG
>JADBJO010001832.1:50000-52500 GCA_016801955.1 Conus betulinus
TTCACTCATTCGTTTATTTATGTGTTTGTCATCATCATCATCATCATCATCATCATCATCATCATCATCATCATCATCATCATCATCACCATCATCATCATCATCATCACCATCATCATCATCATCATCATCATCATCATCATCATCATCATCATCATCATCATCATCATCATCACATCATCATCATCATCATCACCCTCATCATCATCATCATCATCACCATCATCGCATCGCCTCATCATCATCATCTCGTATTGTTCGCCTCGCCTCCTCGCCTCGTCTCTTCTCGCCTTGCCTCGTATTGCCTCGTATTGTTTAACTCGCCTCGCAACGCCATGCTTGGCTATACCTCGCCTCGCCTCGTATTGTTTGCCTTGCCTCGCCTTGCCTTGTATTGTTATATACCTGCCTCGCAACGCCATGCATCGCTATACACCTCGCCTCACCCATGCCTCGCCTTGCCTCGCCTTGCCTTGTATTGTTATACCTCGCCTCACCTTGCCTCGCCTTGCCTTGCCTTGCCCTTGTATTGTTATTATACCTCGCCTCGCAATACCATGCATCGCTATACCTTGCCTCTCCTTGCCTTGTATTGTTATACCTCGCCTCGCAACGCATGCATCGCTAATACCATGCATCGCTATACCTTGCCTCGCCTTGCCTTGTATTGTTATACCTCGCCTCGCAATACCATGCATCGCTATACCTTGCCTCGCCTTGCCTTGTATTGTTATACCTCGCCTCGCAATACCATGCATCGCTATACCTTGCCTCGCCTTGTCTTGTATTGTTATACCTCGCCTCGCAACGCCATGCATCGCTATACCTCGCCTCACCTTGCCTCGCCTTGCCTTGCTTTGTATTGTTATACCTCGCCTCGCAATACCATGCATCGCTATACCTTGCCTCGCCTTGCCTTGCCTTGCCTTGTATTGTTATACCTCGCCTCGCAACGCCATGCATCGCTACCTTGCCTCTCCTTGCCTTGTATTGTTATACCTCGCATCGCAACGCCATGCATCGCTATACCTTGCTTCGCCTCGCCTTGCCTTCCCTTGTCTTACGTTGCTTTGCTTTGCTTTGCCTAGCATGTCTTGCCCTGCTTCGCCTCGCCTAAATCTTTTAGCAGGTGTGTAAAATGGAATCGTGTTTACACAGGAGTCGTGGTACCAGGCGCAAGGTGTCATACGCTGAAAATGATCGATCATTGATGGCCTGCCCGAAGTCTGCTGTGTTGTCGATGGTTGCGGCTGCTGTGAAGGGACAGCAAGTATGGTAATAATAATGATTTCTTATTTGGCGCTTAATCAAACGAATTTCTCTAAGAGCTTTACAAAATCATACTACATTCACCCTTCTCATATACAATAGTACACCTTACACCCAACTACAAATACTATTACTACAATAACTAACAAATCCTAATCCTACGAGAATGACATTCATATTTTTTCAAGAATCACTACAAAAACTAAATGCTATAACGTTCAATCATACAACAAATACATGTAATAGAGAACAAACACATACACTACATTTGAAAAGACCCAGACGGCTATGAGTTAGGTCGTACCCCCTCCCCCCCCCCATCCCCCCCCCCCCCCCCCCCCCCCCCCCCCCCCCCCCCCCCGAAAGGTACCATCCGCTTTGCTTCCGTTCATAACGGTCCTTTCCATCGACAATAGTGGATGCTTTCAACACATAATTCACGAACATAGTAGTAGGAGTAGTATGGGGGGGGGGGGGGGGGGGGGGGGGGGGGGGGGGGGGGGACCCCACTAAACTAAATGCGTTGCCACAATGAAGAATTCTAATTTTTAAATAAAACAAAACCGGTATATCTAATTGATGAATTACGATTCACGAATATTTCATAATGATTCCATTAATTCTATTGTTGACAACAGCCTGTTGACTTGTTGTTTGTGATAAATTGTTCCATCTCATGTGATAAAACAAGTTTATTCAAAGGCAAAGTATTCCACTGTTTATGACCTATCATTCCACTTGTTGACAAGAAATGATCACACTATTCATGAGAAATTGCTCCCTAATCTATAACAAATTTGTGTATTCTTTCCAACAAATTCTTTACAGACAGCCACGTCCTTGTTTTAAAAAAAAGTCATCTCAATGTTTGCAACAAAATAATAAACAAAACCTATCCATTAACTGAAAATTTTTGAAAATTATGGATCTACAGCTTGTTATGAGAATGTAAAACCGAATCTATTTTTGGACTCGCGTTTTTAAGGCATGTAAAGAATTTTGTTTCGGAATTAACCCCCAGACTGCAAGGCAACTTGCTGCAGAACCCGTCTTTTACAATATAGAAAAGTGGTTGTACTGTAATTAAACATAGAGGCTCATAGAAAAATGGTATGCACTAAAGCTTGTTCGAAAAAGAAACTTAAGATTTTAAGACATCAAGAGTTTACAACCTTAGAAGACATGAAGTGTTTACAACCGACCTTAATCATATCATAGACTTTTTTTTTTT
>JADBJO010001832.1:62500-90000 GCA_016801955.1 Conus betulinus
AGATATCATCAAAAGGTAGGCTGAATATCGCTTTAACTTTGAACAAATTACGCGCATGGGATCTAAAATGTGCTAACAGCAGACGATTAATAAAATGAAGATGACTTTTCAATAAACTCCGTGAAGAAGTCAGAGCTGCTACTATCGCCGAAATGTGGGAATGTTAGACTTTGAACAAACTGACCACATGAGATCCAAAATGGACTAACAGTACATGATTAATAAAGTGAGGACGTCTGTTCAATAGACTCCGTGAAGAGGTCATAGCTGCAGTGAAATGGCCGAAATGTAGGAATGCTGCAGGCATCGCAACACTCCTGCTGAACTCTTGAAAATGGTGGAGATGCAATAACTGATATCCTGACAGTCATCTGAAAACAAAATCTGGTACACTGAGGAGCGACCCATGCCACTGACTCAGTCAGGAATGCCAGGAAAGGGGATCTCCAAAACTACCAGAACTATTCACTACAAGCTTGAACAGCCACGCCAGTGACGAAATGCTCCAAATCATTCTGAAGAGACTGTAACCAAGCAGATGCCATCATTGCCGAATAACAGATTGGATTCTACAATGGCAGAACTACTTTCGAACTTACGTCCCCTTCGCGAAAAGCATTTCGGGCACAAGAGGGAGTCCCTACCACGATGTATAGACTTCCAGAAGGCGTTCAACAGGGTCTGGCAGGCAGAAGGGAACTGTGAGTCACAATGAAGAAATTTAACAACGTGCAGATACTTATCAACCCCACCCAGCAACTGTACTCCAAAACGACCGGTGCTGTGTTCATACAGGGTGCTACTGGAGAATGGTTCCATACTTCAGCTGGAGTTTGTCAGGCCTGCCTTCTATCCCCCTCTCTTTTCGACGTATTCCTGGGAAGCATCATGACTGATGAAGTTGAAGACCATGTCCGCACAGTCAACATTGGAGGGAGAACTTTTGCAAACCTTCAACTTGCAGATGACACCAATGGCTTGACAGGTAGTGGACAAGTATTGTCAAGCTTGTTGAAAGACTGGATAAAACATCAGAAAGATATGGCATGGACATTTACGTCGGGATGAAACACGTTGACTACCAGCCACATCACCATCAATACTGATATAACTGTCCACGGTCATAAACTAGAATCTGTCCAACAATTCGTTTACCTGTAATTCATCAACAGCTGTGAGGAATCCATACCAAAAATTCTCCCAAGAGCAGTAACGACAACCACAGCGCTGTCCAGATTAAAACTTGCACTGAAGGTCAAGAACATCTGGAAATACTAGATTAGGCTCCTACGTGCACCAGTATTTATATGGACTTCCCGTAGGCATGTTAGACATGATCTGCACAGCGGATCTGGAAAGAAGAATCCAAGTCATGGTAATGAGATGTTACCCGCTATGCACTGAACATCAGATATGCTGATCACTTTACCAGTCACCAAGTGCGTCAAACCATCAGGCAACAAGAAGGACCGCACGAAGATCTACTGGAATCAGCGAGAAAAAAAAAAGAAAACTACCGTTTGTATGGCCGTGCAACAAATTCAATGGCTTTGCTAAAACAAATTTCCAGAGAACTGTTGAAGAAAGAAGACGGAGGGGAAACAAAGAGAAAGAAAGAAAGAAAGAAAGAAGAAGCCAACAAAAGACCGATGGACTGACCACACTGAAGAGTGGACAGGGAAGCACGTGCAGAGATCCAGACCTCGGCATACAACAACAGGTGGAACTTGAGGAACCTGGTGAACTGTTCTTCAATGTGGTGCCCCCGTGACTTCCCGTGATGTTAAGGGGGAAGAAGAAGAAGAAGAAGAAGAAGAAGAAGAAGAAAAGAAGAAGAAGAAGAAGAAGAAGAAGAAGAAGAAGAGGAAGAAGAAGAAGAAGAAAGAAGAAGAAGAAGAAGAAGAAGAAGAAGAAGAAGAGAGAGAGGAAGAAGAAGAAGAAAGAAGAAGAAGAAGAAGGAGAAGAAGAGAGAAGAAGAGAAGAGAAGAAGAGGAAGAGAGAAGAAGAAGAAAGAGGAGAAGAAGAAGAAGAAGAAGAAGAAGAAGAGAAGAAGAAACTTGCATTGTGTCATGTTTACATGTGAAATAATGAAGCCTTTCTCACACGAAAAGTGTGTCATCCATTGTGTCAGATATCCTAGAAATGTAGAATGTAGGATGTTGTGTTACGTCTTCTTTTTTTCTTTCCAGATTTTCATTATTAGCTGTGTCTCTCGTTGAATGAACGATTTACCATTTGACAAAGTCTGCTGAGTGACTGAGTGATCTTTCTTTTTTTTTTTTTTTTTAACTTTGATCCCTCCCTCCATCTATTTTTTTCCCTACTACACACTCAAGACTAGACGAAGACGGGTGGAGGGTGGGGTGTGTGTGTGTTGGGGGGGGGGGGGGGGGGGGGGGGGTACGGAGTTCCCCCCCTCCCCCCCTCCTCCCTCCCCCCTCCTCTCCGGCTGGCTGGAGAGAATTGCGTTTTGGGGCATGTTTCATCCTATCCCCCCCCCACAGAGGAAGGACCCCTAGACCGCTGTGGAACCCAGCGGAAGGACCCCCCCAGTCCACTAGTCAACTGTTTCTCTTCTCGTCACCAGCCTCATGACTTTTTTTTGTAGTAACAATCTGAAACTACGTCATCATAATCGAATGTCGACAATCACCTGTGTGTGTTTTTGTGGGACACTTATAAACCAAAACGCCTTCCTTGATACTTCAGCTGCTAGTGCAGCTCATTGGTAAACGGCTAACTTGATGTATTCTGACTGTATTTCGTGTACTCTGGGCTGTACTTCATGTACTCTAGCTGTACTTTATGTACTCTAACTGTACTTTATGTACTCTGGCTGTACTTCATGTACTCTAGCTGTACTTTATGTACTCTGCTGCTATGTACTCTGGCTGTATCATGTACTCTGGCTATCACTCTCATGTACTCTGGCTGTACTTCATGTACTCTGGCTGTACTTCATGTACTCTGGCTGTACTTTATGTACTCTTGGCTGTACTTTATGTACTCTGGCTGTACTTCATGTACTCTGGCTGTACTTTATGTACTCTGGCTGTACTTTATGTACTCTCTGGCTGTACTTTTATGTACTCTGGCTGTACTTTATGTATGGCTATACTTTATGTACTCTGGCTTTTTTATGTACTCTGGCTGCACTTTATGTACTCTGGCTGCACTTCATGTACTCTGGCTTCACTTCATGTACTCTGGCTGTACTTCATGTACTTTGGCTGTACTTTATGTACTCTGGCTGTACTTTATGTACTTTGGCTGTACTTTATGTACTCTGGCTGTACTTTATGTACTCTGGCTATACTTTATGTACTCTGGCTGCACTTTATGTACTCTAGCTGTACTTTATGTACTCTGGCTGTACTTTATGTACTCTGGCTGCACTTTATGTACTCTGGCTGCACGTCATGTACTCTGGCTGCACTTCATGTACTCTGGCTGCACTTTATGTACTCTGGCTGCACTTTCATGTACTCTGGCTGCACTTCATGTACTCTGGCTGCACTT
The DNA here is from genome assembly GCA_016801955.1 of Conus betulinus. Classification (NCBI taxonomy): domain Eukaryota; kingdom Metazoa; phylum Mollusca; class Gastropoda; order Neogastropoda; family Conidae; genus Conus; species Conus betulinus. Next base: position 66,020 of record JADBJO010001832.1, read on the forward strand.
TATGTACTCTGGCTGCACTTCATGTACTCTGGCTGCACTTCATGTACTCTGGCTGCACGTCATGTACTCTGGCTGCACGTCATGTACTCTGGCTGCACGTCATGTACTCTGGCTGCACTTCATGTACTCTGGCTGCACGTCATGTACTCTGGCTGCACGTCATGTACTCTGGCTGCACGTCATGTACTCTGGCTGCACGTCATGTACGCTGGCTGCACTTCATGTACTGTCGCTGTACGTGTGTCCTTCCTAAGGACCGCCATCTGCACCCCAGCACCTACCTTCTAAGGGAAATAACTTGACACCCCCCACAGCATAGAAACCAGCAGAGTGACAGGCCCTGTTTACAGCCTGCGATCTGGGCATTTGTTCGTTTGCTCCTTTACCTCCTTCCCCTCCATCCTGTTGGCTTTCCCTGCCTTGTTTTTCAACCCCCTGTCTTGTTTTCACTCTCTCCTACCCATCTCCCCATCTCCATATTTCCTTTGACATCCCCCCCCCCCCCCCCCCCCCCCCCCCCCCCCCGGTTACTGTCCCGCCTCATCACCGCCCCCGCCACACCTCATTCCTTTTTATCTTTCGTTTTTTTTTTCTTCTTTCAAATGGACGATCACCAGGTTGTAAGAACCATCTGCCATGTTGAATGCTTCCTGGTTTGTTTCTGAAAACATCTTGTTTGTGTGTGCGTGGACTTGGGTACAAGCTTCCCTCCACCTCTCCCACTTCCCTCCCCACGGCCACCACAACCACCACTCTGTCCTCCCCCTTGTCACTCTCAAACAACAACAGCAAAAAGAAAAGAAAGAAAAAGGCCAAAATGTTGACCGACAAACAGACAGGTAATGACAGACCTTAGAGTGCAATGGATACAGAAACATGGCCGGTAAGGAAGAAGTGTTTCCGCTGAAGAAAAGCGGCATAAAATAAACGCCACTGACGATCTCTCTCTCTCTCTCTCTCTCTCTCTCTCTCTCTCTCTCTCTCTCTCTCTCTCTCTCTCTCTCCATCAACATCAACATACCTTTGGGTTATTGCCATTGAAACCGCACTCAGAGCGAGGACAAGATATCAAAAAGGCCCATCAGTGCTTTTCAATTTTTCTCGTAGATATAAAGAAGAATAATAAATATCCCCCCACCTCCCTCCATCCCCCCTCCCCCCCCCCCCTCTCTCTCTCTCTCTCTCTCTCTCTCTCTCTCTCTCTGTGCATTGCTCTCCGGTGATACATGAGAACTTGTAAATGACAATCAGAAAGAAAAGGAGCACAACTCTGGGTCTAAATGTGCTGTCATCACCATCCTTATCCATGCGTCCAAGGAATTGTTATGAGGTGACATTTGGTTCATTAGACCACACATTGCCTGGAGTGTTTCAGGAACCTGCTGCAAATGGTTGGAAAGCTGGGATCTGAAACACGTGAATTCAACCCACGGGATCGGATAGTTACGACCAATGTCACTACCTATCTTGATGTGTCGTCGTTCTGGCGGTGAAGGTGCAATGTAAAAAACACTAAAAATAGGCTCCCTATTTTGCTGTCTTGGGATGATTATCTCCGTCCGTCACATAACCATAGATGAATGCAGACAGTCAATTCTAATGTTACTCTAACGACAGAAAATGACTTTCTGCCCACCCCAGTGTAAATGCTTGGACCTGATTCATTCCAGGGCACGTTAAAGCGGAGGAAAGAGTGGGATAGGCTGCTCCCTTCATCATGCCGGCCTAAGGCACGGTGGACCTCGTAACTGCTGACTGCTAATGGGCCACTGGGCTCTGTGACTTGAGCCTTTGAATCTTCTAGGTTACCTCAATCCAGACTTTGTAGACAGGCACATGATAGAAGGCTGAAGCAGATGGAGTATTACAGAGAAAACTACATATTGTGTGAAAACAATTTCATCAGAGAACGGGTGTGACAGAGAAAACTGGACATATTGTGTAAAACAATTTCATTAAAGAACGGATATTACAGAGAAAATTCAGTATATTGTGTAAATACACGTTTATCAGGAAATGAATATGACAAAGAAAACTGGCCATATTGTTTTAAAACAAGTTTATCAGGGAATGAATATGAGGTTATATAGCTTTTCCAAGTGTTGGAAGACGAGCAAGTTCATTTCAGAATTCCCTTGCATAATTCAAGGACAGTTTAATAGTATTTAATAAACAGAAATGTAAAAAAAAAAAAAAGTCTAAGGAAAAGAAAGATTAGGCTATAACGGGTACTACTCGTTTAAACACAGCTTTCAAACGGACGAACGCAGTTTCAGACCCTAGCAAATAGCACAGAATACATTTTGAGCATAATTATTATGTTGGAGGACTTTTGGTTTCCATACAAACAGAAGATCTCTTATCTCTGGATTCTCATGGAATTACTCTGCCACATGTGTGAGTATATTGTAGACAATGCGAACGATTGTGTGTTTCAAAGAAAATCTAAAAAGAGGCAGGTAACACCTATAAGTAAGTAACACACAAGAAGGGCAGCTCTTGCTCCTATGATGAAAAAATTACAAAGGCCCCTTACTCCAAACAAATGCTGCTTTCGACACCAAATCGCACACAGAGCACACAGAATAAGCAAGGAGACATTCCCGTCGTAAGCAACATTTTTTTTTTTTTTTTTTTTTTTTGCTATAGGCTTGTAATTATTTTACCATGGGAGCAAGAGTTACCTATGTGTTTAAAAAGACAGTTTTTGAAGATGCGAGAAACGTTTTTTCTAGACTTACCCTAAACACTGTATACTTTCCTAGATGATGACGACGCAATTCTACAGCCTGCTGCCAAATTCATCATAGATGCGTGCGGCAATGAACACTTAGATTCTTTCGCATAGATTTTGTGGGCAGTATTTTTTACACATAGAAGGGAAAACAATATATGGCTGACATGTTTTGGAGAGCTGAGATGGTGTAGAGTTAGATTATCTGTTTACATTCTTACACTTTTTGTTTCCAGGTGAAAATGTATGTGACATAGGATTTGTGACATAGCTTCGAGCTCTTCTAGTCTTGATTGTTCTGTTGATATAACTGACTGTTTTTTCTGGCGATAAGTGGGTATGGCTGAGATTGTTTTGTTTTATGGTAACACTTGTTTGTTGTTGTTTACCTTCACCCCAGATCAATTTGACAATAACAATAGAGCTTTAAAGTGACAACTGTCTATGCCTGCTTTTTCCCTGATCCATTTTTTTTTAATTTTTGAAAACAATTTAGAAGTGTCTAAAATACCATTTTATCACCCTTTTGGCATTAAACGATGATATAAGTGACTCAAATGTAGGAAGATGGAGGAGGGAAGGGGAGGAGAAGGAGGATTCTGGGAGTGCGCGGAGGGGGAGGAAAGAAACGTCAATGGTGGCAAGTTGGTGGCGATGGTAACAGACAGGTGGCCTCTTGTCTATGTAACTGTGACATATTTCACACGGTCCTATCCCGACCGCTTCCTGGTTAGGGCATAGTCCACATCTATGGACAAATAAGTCTATGAACTGATAAGTCAATACACAAATAAATGCAGCGTGTTTTGATGTAGAACAATTTACTTATATTAATGTCGATGGTGATTGTATGCAGCTTTTGGGGAAAATGAAATAGAAACGTTCATGCCTGCATCACGTGATAACTATCACGAACCCCTGAAACGCCCTGGATGGAATGTATGTCTTACACGTACCCCCGCTCTCTCCCTCTCATTCCCTAATCCTCGACCTCTATCCTCATGTCAATGGACTTGTGAGAGATGGTCAGCGCAATGGACTCTGTGCCGAAGGGGGGTGACAGACAGACGGCAATTAGTGACCAGGAGTGTTAATCTAGTTTCATGTCTGTGTCATCAAAGGCAGCTACCTTAGAATGCATGAGAAGCAACGCAGGAAACGGTATAGACTTTGGCATGTCTTTTTGGTTTTTGTTTTGTGTTTTCTGTTTGTTGAGTGTGCGTGCGTGCGTGCGCGCGCGTGTGTGTGTGTGTGTGTGTGTGTGTGTGTGTGTGTGTGTGTGTGTGTGTGTGTGTGTGTGTGCTGCTGTACATGGTTTCCATGGCACAGATTCTTCACTGGCCCACTCCTGCTCATGTATGTATAGTATAGTATAGTATAGTATAGTATAGTATAGTATAGTATAGTATAGTATAGTATAGTATAGATAGTATAGATAGTATAGTATAGTATAGATAGGATAGGATAGGATATTAGTATTGTATATATAGAATAGAATAGAATGGCTTAGGTTAGCCTAGTCTAGTCTAGTCTAGTCTCATTACTGTTGCCCAGTGTGCACGGCACAAATGGCCTTTTCGAGGCGAACTCAGCTCAACCGTTAATAAACTCTATACCCAGAAACACACGACACAAAAACGCTGACTTAATACACAAAACCAAACAGACGTTAATGAAAGGTCGACAAATTACCATGTCTTCTTCAAACCTCACCAAAAAGAGAAAAAAAAAAACAAGCAAACAATCAAACAAACAAACAAACAAACAAAAACAGATTTACCAATGCACAAGCCATTACTCAGCCATCTGGTAACTATTTACAAATCATGTCGGGTTAAACATGTAACATGGCAACCAGTCTGTTGCCATCCTGAAGGCGGACCAGTAACACTAAGCTGTGCTAAGGTGCCCAGTATTTACCCTAAATGTTTCAATCCCAAATGACAAGACAAACCCAGAAAAAAAAGAACAATGAAGAACACGGTGTACACAACCAAAAGATGACTAGAACAACATGGACCAACGGGCACCGCGGGATGGAGAGCTAGTGTCTGCTATGGACAGTGCATAGGACAGGACAGTCTCGCTGTCTAGTCGCCAGGTCACCTATAAGTAAAAGAACATTAATCAATTAATGATTAATTAATTACAGATACGTAAGTGTAAAAGACATAGATTACTTAGTTAATACATAAATAAACAAATTATAAATGCATGAATAAATAAATAAATGAAAATAATGAATAAAATAATGAATAAATAAAATAAGTAATGAAAGCTAAACAGTGAAAAAGTGTTAAAAAAAAAAGTGTAAAAAATAAATAAAAAGAGGTTGGAAAAAAAAGATAGGAGAAACGGCTAAAAGGCAGAAAAAAAAGTGTGGACGACAGTAAACAAAAACATTATATAAAAAAGAAAACATTTAGAGTGAGTGGTAGAAAAGAGGAAGTCCCCAGCTGACAACCGCCGGAAGGTGGGGATAGCATCTGTACTAAAACAACAAAAAATAAAATGGTACAACCATGAAGGTAAATCGTGGAAGAACAGTGGAAAAACAAAAGAGTTACCTCTCTTTTTAAAGAAAAAAAAAAAAACAAAACATAAACCTATTGGAGTGGCTAGTCATGTTGATTACAGCTTTCACCTTTAATTAAAAAATAAAATAAACATAGGAGCATAAATCTTAACGAAAGGCCAATCATGATGTTCATGGCCACAAAAACACCGTATTGTAGGGGAGAATAGTTGCAAAAAAATCTATGACTACTCTTCTTTGGCGTAAAAGCAATGATGATACCTTACAGTTCAAAACTGGGACTAATAAAAATAATAACTGAGACATATGTCTGAATTCTAAAAGGGCATCGGGCCGATAGGACGTAGATCTCATCCTTGTAACAGTAACTGGGTAAGAATTACATATCATCTAAAAACATGATCCGTGAATGTGGATCCGAAGAATTTCGTAACATCGTGACAAACAGATCCGTGCTGTGGATCCCGCTCAAACAGCGCAGACCAAAAATGACTCCATCAATCCGTCAGCTATTACTACAATTACTTCCCATGGACAGTGGTTTTGTAAGACCCAGGCCTGCACTTGCCCTTCTGGCAAAACTGTTTTCACAAAAAAAACAGGACATAATGAATGAAAAACGCTATACTTATCAGATTTATTGTGAAAGAGCTGTTTACAGGTAAAACGGCCTAATATCACGTGTAACCAGTTATCGCGTGAAAAGAGCCGATTGTCATAGTTCACAACTGTCATTCAAAAAAAAAAAAAGAGGCTATCACGTAAAGACAGATTTTGAAAAGAAAAGTTGATAATCACGCGAGAACGGATAATCATCTGCTGAAAACAGCTCTCTATTATTTAGATCAAACTGTTTTTTATTTGGGAAGAAGTGTTCGGTGCATGTGACTTTTTTCATATGACAAATACCCGTTTTCCACAGTGTAGTATAGCTTTCATGATGCAAATAACTGGTTAAACGCCACACTAGCATGAAACGAGTAATCATGTAACGTTTTGAAGATCACATGTTCCCTTACATGTTATGAGGGGTGAAAAAAAAGGGGGGGGGGGGGGGGGGGGGGGGGGGGGGGGTCGGCAATAAGAAGTTTGACCACCTTCCATCCCCCTCCCCCCCCCCCCCCCTCCCGCCGTCTGCGCAGCGTTACTGGTGATTTCCGGAATTATCTGAGGTGGAAGCGGGAAAGGTAGGATAGAGTGGCGGAAAAAGAGGGGGGGGGAGGAGATGGGGGAGGAGGGGAGAGACGGGGAAGGAGGACGGGAAGTGTCACACACACACTCTTACCACCTGGATATCAGCGTCCGGTTGTGTGCTCGGGTCTGAAACCGCATTTACCTACTTCTGCGTGAACGTGCGCGCCAGTGTGTGTGTGTGTGTGCGAGCGTGCGCGTGTGTGTGCCTTGCCTGTGTGTGTGTGTGTGTGTGTGTGTGTGTGTGTGTGAGTGCGAGCGTGCGCGTGTGTGCTTGCCTCTGTGTGTGTGTGTGTGTGTGTGTGTGTGTGTGTGCGTGCGTGCGTGTGCGTGTGTGTGTGTGTGTGAGCGGCTGACTTAGTTTCGGTCTCGGGTATCAGTCGTAAAAGACAGCAAAGCAAATATGGACACCATATCGAACAAAGAAAAAAAAAAATCTTCAACAGGTATACCTTTGTTAAGAAATGTGTGTGTGTGTGTGTGTGTGTGTGTGTGTGTGTGTGTGTGTGTGTGCATTTGAGTGAATGCGAGTGTGTTTTTCTATATGGGAGAGGAGTAGGGTGGATGGGGACTGTAAGTGTGTCAGGGGTGATCGTGCTGTGAAGTCCCAGACAGACGGCCAGTGCCACTGAACAGAGAGAGAGAGAGAGAGAGAGAGAGAGAGAGAGAGAGAGAGAGAGAGAGAGAGAGAGAGAGAGAGAGAGAATATTTAATTCATATTTAGGCCATTGCCCCTAATGAAGGGAACAATCATTTCACACAAACTTTTTTCTATACCCATTTTAAAGTCATCACAATATTTTACGAAATGGCAATCTCACGCAACCGAAATGCGTTGTACAAGTAAATTGATAGATTTCTAACTGTTCTTTTACGTTTGCACACCAAAAGTAAACTTAGTCGAAACAGGTTTGAAAATCTGTAAAACTTTGCTGGAATGTATTGTTGTCTCAAGGTGTTTAGTGCTGAACAACATAAGACAAAATGAACCTCATCCTCTTTACTGTTTTTACACATTGGGCAGATTAAATCATTCTCATCATGGCATCGATATTGGTAGTAACGCCGACCATATCTGTTACCCAGAGTCTGAACTTAGTCATTACAACTTTCAGATGCCTATATCTAAATTTAGCAACAAGCGAGTTTCACATCAGGCACTGTACAAAATATTGTATATACACTAAATCTACCGCTATTCTTAATATAAAAATCCAATTCCTACCACCTTCATGAAATTAATCTTTCCTTAAAATCATACAAAAAAGCATTTATTTCTTCTACATCTTGATTCTTCCTTAGAAAACCATATCCAAACGTAAACAGTTAAAAGTGGAAGTTTGAAGCCCAGTTTCTTTTGTCGCGTGAATCTAGATCTAGCAGCATCCTACAGGCTTTGCGTGGTAGTCTTGACTCATCCATTCGAGTAAGTTTTAGCCACATTCGAATACATTTAACTACTGAATTGATATATATTGGATATCGATTCGTTTCCCCATATATTAGATCATTTGGTGTTCCCCCCCCCCCCCCCCCCCCCCCCCCCCCCCCCCCCCCCCCCCCCCCCCCCCCCCGAAAACTTTTTAAGGGCAAATAAATGTATTGTTTCAGAATGAAGAGCAGCAGCATCTAGTCCCATAACTCAGCACTGTACATAACGATTGGTTGAATTTGTGTGTCACATAGCTTCAAAAATGAACCAAGAGACTGCATTTCAGTCTATACACTTTCTGTAGAATACACAGCAATGCAATCTTAGCTCTGCTCACCAAATCCTTACATGCAACTGAAAAACTCAGTCTTGTGGAGAAATAAATTCCCAGATACTTATATGTATTCACAACTGATAATGCAGCCCCATTGTAAGTCCATCTTTCTCTTGGTGCCAAGTATCCACCTTTTCTAAATACAACTACATTAGTTTTATTCATGTTCACATCAAATATAGTGTTGATGCTGCCTTACACAAAACTATCTAGTTGTGTATGTAGACCAATAACAGTTTCAGGTATTAACGCTCTATCATCTGCTAACAATAACATGAATAATTCAAAATAATCGTGGGTAAACGTAGCATCATGTCTCCCTTTTCTGATCACTTCTATGGTTAACTCATTTATGAATAATGAAAACAACACAGGACTAGTCACATCACCTTGTTATACCCGACGAGTGCGGTTAATATAGTCTGTTAATTTTGCTCCACACCGAATTCTAGCTTTTACATTTTGTGTACATACTATGAAGACATCTAAATCGTTTGCCTTTTTAATTCCATTTCTTAAGAGAATAGGCCATAGTATATTTCTTTCCATGGCATCAAAGTCAATAAAAGCAACATACAATTTACGATTAAAGGAGAACTGTTTCTGTACCATAGCTAATAATGTAAACTTATGATCAGTCGTAGAATGTCCTCTTTTAAACCTTGCTTGGTATTCGCCTGTAAGACTATGTTCTTCAATATACTCTTGGAGTTTACTGTTAATAATAGTGCTGAAGATTTTACTACTTGCGTCACAAATTGAGATACCTGTGTAGTTACCTGGGTCACTTACATCATTTTTTTTTAAAAAGAGGGATTACAATAGACTCCGTTCACGTCTCCGGATATATACCTTTGTCAAATAGTGTATTGAATAATTTTGCAAGGAATTCAATGACACGATTCCCTGACACTTTCAGCATTTCCCAACTTTACCATCTGGCCCAGCGGTCTTTTTATTCTTTGATCTACGTAATGCTATTGTAACTTCTTCCTTTGATATAGGTCGATTCATTGGATTAAGTTCCTCATCCTGTTCATTTTCATCATCAAGTATCTCTTCATCATTTTGTTCTAAACAATTGTCTCCTCTTTCGAGCAAAGCTTGGAAGTGTTTAAACCAGTCACTGGTCGTTAAGTTATTTCGTGGCTGGTTTCTTTTATAGGAGTTTTTTTTTTTAAACGTTGTTCCAGAACTCTTTCTGATCGTGCACAGAGGAAACTAGCTTTTCAGTTAATAACTCAATGTGTTCTTTTTCCTTTCTTCTTAACAGGTTTTTGTATCCTCGACTTGCTCTACGATAGGCATCACTATCTTCTCGTTCTTTGGAATTTCGACATATTTTCAGGAATGTCCTTGCAACTGCTTTACTATCGTTACGTTCCTTATGATACCAATCACTGAATTTGTCAGTTGCCTTTAAGCATATTTTCTTTTTTATACAGCCACCAGTTTGTTTGTTTTTTAATACAGTTGTGACCTGCTCCCGGTACAGCACTGCTCTAAAGGCAGGTGAAAACAGTGTTTCTCTGGGTCCCCCAGCACCTTTGGGTGTTTCTTTTTTCTTCTTCTTCTTTTAAGGGATCAGTACAGTTGTGACGGATCAAATCAGTAGTATGAACTTTCAATGCTAACCCCTCTGCGGAATAAAGTGCGCTTACATATGACTGTTCCAGATCACAGTTCCAGACATATTTGTCAATGAACTCATCTTTTTTTATCAGTCGTTTCAGAACTAGCATTTTCTTCAGCAAAGCTCAACAGGTAAATGATCAGATTCTAATTTTTCTGAAACTATTAACTTGCAAGAAGAAGCAACGAAGAGAAAAAAAAATCCTTAGTAAAAAGTAATCGTTGGCACGATATCCTGAATCAGATATATCGGTATAACTTCCATCAAAATTTGCATCGCATAAAAAATTAAGGATGTATAAACCAAGTGCAGTACACATATTTAACAAATATTTTCCATTACTGTTAAGCACATTGTCAGCTGATCTTCTGGTAGAAGACATAGAATGACTACCAACATCGACACCATACTCATCATTGTCATTTAGTATGTCTGGCGAAACACTTGCTGTTCTACTGTTCAGATCACCAGAAATCACTACATAAGCATCTTTATATTCAAGCATGCAATCAAAAATACATTCTTCCTGTGGACTAATACCATTGCCAATTATATTGAAGCATGCAATCGAAAACACATTCTTCCGGTGGGCTAATGCCATTGCCAATGTCAAAGTGCACATAGTAAGGTGAATCTTCTGGTGGCACATAGGAACACACATACAAAACATCACCTGTAATACCAAATGAACATTTGTCGATTAGAAATACAATTATATTGGAATAATTCACTTTGATTTCAACGGATAAACAACTAAAATTCATTTTTCATCAGACAAATTATTCCCGCTGAATGTCTGCCTTGCTTACTAAATTTGATAGCAGGTTTGCTGAATGCTGTGTTTCCAGTGAAAACACACAACTGTACATGCTCAACGAATGTTTCAACCAAGCATACAAAGTCAATTTAAAAAAAAAAAAAAAAGGAAATCTCGACAAGTAAGATTGGAAAGAAGACCATTGATATTGATACTGACCATTGAGGGACAGAGAGAGAGACAGACAGAGAGAGAGAGAAAGACAGACAGACAGACAGAGACAGAGACAGAGAGAGAGACACACACACACACACAGAAGCAGAGACAGACAGAAACAGTGGGAGAAACAAAGAGACAGAGACACACACAGACAGACAGACAGACAGACAGACAGACAGAGACAGAGAGATAGAGAGACAGGGGAAGAAACAGATTCAGACAGACAGGCAGTCAGATAGACAGACAGAGACAGAGACAGGGAGACTGAAAGAGACAGAGAAAAAGACAGAGACAGAAAGAGGCACACAGAGAGACAGAGACAGGAAGACAGAAAGAGACGGAGAGAAACATAGACTAGACAGACACAGACAGACAGAGTTTGTGGCGGTCCATGCATATTCTCAGGACTGAAGATAGCCATTTCTCCAGCAGCGGTGCTGATATCAGAAAGAAACTCATCCAGAAATTCAGGATAGCTTGACAAGCAAGCAGCCGCACCAAGCCCTGTCAGATTCCCATGGCGGGGAGTGGTCAAAGGGAGGCAACTTTTAACACTACTCTCAACCAGCGAGGAGTGAAAATGCCGAGAGCTGTTCCTACCAATCAGGGGACGTCACCATTTTCGGCGACTGGAGAAAAGACAAAATAGTGGCTGACGTCATTCCAACAGATGTATTTTTTTCTTGTTTGTAACCTCCTGCCCAGTTGGATAAGACTTGTCATGTTCCAATTGAAGATGGCTTGGGTTTTATTTCGGGAGAAGTTAAACGAAAAACAAGATTTTCTAAACTTCGCTTTTTTGCTTTTCATCACTCTTTTAATATTTATGCATTTGTCGGGCTTCGTGATGTGTCTAAATCTGTAAACTTACTTGTGATTGGTCGGAAGTGCCTGTGGCATTGACCTGTTGGCTCGGCGTGGACAGAAAGTGGGTGTCTGTTCTTCAGTCTGTTTAGTATATGTGATATTACATTAAAGGACAGAACTGCGTGTTGTGTGCGTCTACGTGTGAGGACGGAGATCCACAACCTTAATTTTGCCACAGGATGAAGCAGTGCTGCTGACTTGGGTCGATCACGCATTTTTTTTTTTTTTTTTTTTTTTTTTTTTTTTTGTGGTAGTAGCCAATATTCCTCTTCGACACACAATGAGAACAGCGAGTTCTGTTTGCTTTATTTGTATTTTTCACGCCATGGTTGGTACTTTATTCTACCCGACTATTTCCTAAAATTCCAGAGTAGGACGGAATCCAACTGACGTTTACTCTTTTTTTTTCCTCTCTAAAAGAATGAAACGACTTATTTGTGTTAAAACTTTGGCTCTTGTTTCTATTCTTGGAGATTTTATTGATTCAATGTAGAGTAATATCAGGACTCAATTTCATCTCTTTAATACTTTTTTTTCTAAACTTTCTTTTTAGTAACAATACACCACCCACATTTCTACCAAAACCAGAAAGTTGTTTTGGCTGGGGCCTGGAACTCAACGGATTCTGAAACGACCCACGAAATCGAACGAAGAATCGGGTGTAAGTTCCTGTCAGGCAACAAAATCCGATGAAGACACATCGTTCATAAATGAAATGTTAGTTGATTTGGGATTAGGTTTTCGACAGTGTAATTCAAAAGAGATAACTGTCTTGAATGGCCAAGCATGTCCTATTACTTTCTGGATCGTCAATTTCTGTCATTCTCTCCCCCCCCCCCCCCCCCCCCCCCTCCCCCTTCACCCTCCTTTCCCAAAATATTTCGCCCGTCCGCGCTCTGCTCCCCCTTAATTAACGACGTGTGAAACTGTCCCGTCAAAACCTGCAGTTCTGAGTGATTGCCCCTGGTGAACACAGCACGCCACACTCCTTGCCATGGGTTCGGGGAACCCGTGTGTCATTGCCAGGGGAATCCCCTGCGTCTGTCAGTGGTCCAATCCTTGTTTGTCGCCTGTAGAACAAACACCGTCAACAGCGGGAGCAGAGCTGCTACCGCTACTGTAACCCCGCACACCCTGTGTGATGCGCGTGTCATACCGCGTAACACCCCTCCCTTCCCTCATCATGCTGTTGATAACCCACACACACACACACACGCACGCACGCACGCATGCTCGTGCGCGCGCACACACACACACACACACACACACACACACAAACTTAAGCACGTGCACCTAGGTCATGCTGGATCCAAACCTCCCAAAACACAAGGGCCAAACACGAGCCAGTGGTGGCACGTGCAACGCAGCAGCCACGAGGCGAGCCCTGTCGGACGCACGTGCACCCTTAACTCCCAGCACGTGGGACCAAGTGAGCCTTCTTTGCACTGCCACTTTATTTTCCTCTTGTCACCGACTGAACAAGTGGGGAGGGGAGAGGAGATGTTGGAGGGGAGGGAGGGAGTAGTGGAGGTGAGGGCGGAGGGAAGGGATGGGGGAGGAGGAGGGTTAAGGGAAATGGTATAAAAAAAAATTTAAGTGCAACTTTCAAAACAAACTAGCTCACACACAAGTCCTGAACGAACAACACCGCAGAAAGGGGTCTGTGCTTGTGAAGTTCGGGCGCCGCGCCAGGTCCAAGCTTTATATTCAGCTATCTACAGAACATGGGAAGGCGGGAAAGATGAAGTGAGGGACAGGGGTTGGAACAGCAGGGGAAAGCTGTTAAGAGGGGGGGGGGGGGGGGGGGGGGGGGGGGGGGGGGGGGGGGGGTTGGACTCGTCAATATCTACGTTCAACGTCACTCTCTCTCTCTCTCTCTATCGTTCTATACATTCAGACATCAGTGTTCATCACCAGCACTGCTTTCTGTCTTTTAATTTTAATTTTACCCCTTTTAATGTTTTAATGTAACCGACATGCTCTTCGGCTACTGGTTCTCTTCAGTTCAGTCTCACTCCACCCGCATACAGCAATGTTCATGACTGACATCAGTTTATTTCGACCCATTGTTATGGTCAGACTGCAACGTTTGTCATCAATAATGATTTCTGTCACTTCATTCACAGCCAAACAAAAAGTGTCATCCTCAACATCAGTTTCCGTGATGACCACACACACACACACACACGCACGCACGCACGCTCACACCAGACAACACTGTTCATCTTCACCACTGGTTTCTGACAGTCCTTTCGGTCATAGTCAATGTTCATCTTCATCACCAGTTTCTGTCAGTCTCTTTATTTACAACCCGACAACAATGTTCATAACATGCAGCGGCTGGTTTCAATCCCATTATTCACAGACTTACGACAATGTTCATCATCAACACCAGTGTGTTTCATTCAGTCCCTGTCTTCATAATCTGTCAACAATGTTCACCATCAACGCCAGTGTCTTTCAACCCCTGTCTTCATAATCTGTCAACAATGTTTTTTATCAACAACACCAGTGTGTTTCAGTCCCTGTCTTCATAATCTGCCAACAATGTTTATCATCAACACGGGTTTCTTTCAATTCCTTTTTTCACAGTTACACAAAAATGTTCAGTTTGTTTTAATTTGTTTTGTTAACGGTTAGACGACAATGTTCACCATCAACACCGATGTCTTTCCATCCATTCTAATTTCACAGACCAACAATAGTATACATGGCCACCTCCAGTGTCTTTTAAATTCTTCTCATGTTCGCAGGCTGGTGTCAGCATTTGTCTTCAACACCAGTTTCTTTCAAAACTTCGTAGAAGACCACGCAGTAGCCACATTGTTTTGTTTTGTTTTTTTCCCCACGCATAGTCTTTTGCCTTTTGATTCAGGTTTGACCAGAAACAAGGCGGACACCCGGTGAATGAACAGCCTTGCATCCTTCAGTGTCGTCTTTCTTTTCCTGTCTTCTCGTGCATCGTGAAATCGGCTCAACGGTGAGCAGGTGCGGGCCATCGGCAGTCATGTTCTGCCAATCTCTCCTGTTTCCAGAGGGGATTTATTGGTTATCAGGTCTCTAAAGCTATGTTGCTCTTTCAAAAGACTTCTGGAATTGTTATAATTAAACTAAGGTATTGCGTTAGGTCCAGTTTCTTTTCGAGAAAAAAAGGTAGGTTTTCAGGTGTCTACAGCAACTGTGGTGGATTGTTGCTTCACGACAGATGTCTGGCGTTACTCACGAGTCATAAACTAATGGCCACAGCTGAAGTGGATGTTACAGTCTGTAGCCTATTTGGTAGAGGGGACCGTACTCAACTGATTAAAGCATTCACCTGCGGAGCTGACCGTTGGGTCAGACTTTTTTACGGCTTGAAAACCCTGTCTGCTCGCTCAGAAGTGAATGGGTACCTGATTCAGACCAGGGAAGCTGAAAGGCAGTGGAAGGAGAAGCAGGGACTCTACTTTCCATCCTGTCGTGCCCCAGGCACAGTGAAGCCCTGACAGTTCACCGACTCTGTGACCTGACTCTGTTGGGACGGAGGAATTGAGCCTTTAGCCTTACGTTTGCAGAGGAAACAGGAGCCAGATGGTTAGAGACTTTGCCTGCGGAACTGATAGTCGTGTGTTCAAAACACTCGTGGTTTTTGTATTTTGCAGTTTGTAATCCCTCTCTTTTCGCAGCAATAAATAAGTGGGCATGTGATTTAGATCAGGAAAAGTGAAACCAGCGGAATGAGGGGGGGGATGGGCTCCGTCTTGCGTTCTGCCAAGCACTGAACGCAGCAAACTTCTAATAGACATGCACTGGACGCAGCAAACTTGTAATAGACATGCACTGGACGCAGCAAACTTCTAACAGACACTGCACTGGACACAGAAAACTTCTAATAGACATGCACTGGACGCAACAAACTTCTAATAGACACTGCACTGGACGCAGCAGCAAACTTCTAATAGATCACTGCACCGGACGCAGCAAACTTCTAATAGACATGCACTGGACATAGCAAACTTCTAATAGACACTGCACTGGACGCAGCAAACTTCTAATAGATCACTGCACCGGACGCAGCAAACTTCTAATAGACATGCACTGGACATAGCAAACTTCTAACAGACACTGCACTGGACACAGCAAACTTCTGTTAGACACTGCACTGGACGCAGCAAACTTCTAACAGACACTGCACTGGACACAGCAAACTTCCGTTAGACACTTCACTGGACGCAGCAAACTTCTAACAGACACTGCACTGGACACAGCAAACTTCCGTTAGACACTGCACTGGACGCAGCAAACTTCTAACAGACACTGCACTGGACGCAGCAAATTTCTGTTAGACACTGCACTGGACGCAGCAAACTTCTGTTAGACACTGCGCTGGACGCAGCAAACTTGTAACAGACACTGCACTGACGCAGCAAACTTCTAACAGACACTGCACTGGACGCAGCAAACTTCTGTTAGACACTGCACTGGACGCAGCAGACCACTGCACCTTATGGCCGTTTATCAACCGTTCTGTTCATTTTCCTTCTCTGTGTTTCAAACGGCGTTGTTGTTGTCAGTGGTGGTGATAATGGTGGGAGGTGGTGCTATTGCTGCAGCTTTGGGGGCTGTTGTTAATGCTGTTTTTCTACGGGCTTCTTTCTCCTCCTCCTTCTCCTCTTCCTCTTCCTTGTCGTTGTTGTTGATGATGGTGTGGTTGTTGTTGTTTGGTGGTCTTCTTCTTCTTTTTCTTCTTCCATCCACTTCTTCTCCTCTCCCCCTCCTTTCGTCTTTCTTTTTATTTCCTTTTTCTTCTTCCTCCTCTTCCTCCTTCTGTTCTTCCTTCTCATTCTTCTTCAAATTTCTCTTCTACACTCGTTGTCCCATGATGAACCAGGCCCGACCTACTCTTTACCTCTCGGGCAAATCAGGCGACAGAAACTGATCACACGCCCACAGGAACTGACCCACTTCATCACTTTCACGACCGGCGAAAAACGAATGAAAAAAAAATGAATAGATAAAATAAAATCTTGGAAACATCAAAAAAAAAAAAAAAAAGAAAAGAAAAAAAAGAACAGAGAAGAAACACTCAGTTTTTTTCGTCGAGAAATCATATCTATCACACTTGGTATTACAGTAAACATATCCCAGTGCATCCACCCCCCCCCCCCCCCTTTTTTTTTTTTAAACGTGAGGTGAGGAGAAGGGTTGGGGTGGGGGTGGGGGGTGGGGATGTGTCCAAGCACACCTAGGGCGCTTGTGCGCATGAGTAGAAGTTATACAGCTGAGTAAACGAAGAGAGCGTGATTGTGCAGCGGTGAAGGACGGGGGAGGAGGAGGAAAGGAGGCGGAGCGGATGAGCAGGGGATGTGGGGTAGGGGTGGGGTGTGTGGTTTCTTTCGCCTAGAGGTGGAAGCGAGTAGAGGGCGGGGAGGGGGGGAGGGGGGGGGGGGGTCATTTTTAAGAGGTTTTGGTGACAATGAAAATTGTTCAGTTGAGAAGAAGAGGAAGGAAGCAGGGGAAGCGGAAAGGGGGGGGGGGGGGGGGGGGGGGGGGGGGGGGGGGGTGGCGCGGGTCGGCGCGGGGGGGGGGGGGGGGGGGGGGGGGGGCCGGGGGAGGGTGGAGAGCTGCAAAAGCGCGGGTTTTGTGTACTGCATAAAGCACACTCGCTTAAACGAGCAATAAAGGGGAGGGGTAAAAAAAAAAAAAAAAAAAAAAAAGGGAAAGAAAGAGGGAGAGAGGGAAGGGGAGGGATGGGGGGTGGGCAGGGTAGGTTTTTTTTATTCAAACGTTGTGCACAAATTATTGACAACGACATGTGTCGACACACTCCCCCCCCCCCCCCCCCCCCCCCCCCCCCCCCTCTTTCCCCGTCCGAAATGCGCTCTTCATGGCGCTATTAGATTAAAAAAAAAAAAAAAATTCATAACGGAGGAGGAAGATGGGCAGGGGAAGAGGGGGAGGGGAGGGGGGGAACCTCTGTTATCCTCTTTCCATACTAATACCCCCCCCCCCCCCCCCCCCCCCCCCGCCTTGATCTCTGATGTTAGTTCACACCGGCAGTGGAAAAGAGCGAGAGGAGGACATGTTATAATTACCATCGTTCTAAGTATACATAGTAGGTTTGTTTGTTGTTTGTTTGTTTTTTTTTAAATAACCAGCTGACGTCAAAAACCCGCTCTGCACGTTGGCTTGCAGTTAAAAGTACGTATGATCTTCAACACCTGGTTTAGGTCAGAGGTGAACTTTCTGAGCGTGGACACTCTCCAAATTAGAGTAATTAAACTTAATTTTAATCAAAGCTACTCCTGGGCTGCCGCAGACAACCTTCGTGGGCTATATCAGGCAGATCGTGCACGGTGCTCATGACGTTCAGACTCTCTCTCTCTCTCTCTCTCTCTCTCTCTCTCTCTCTCTCTCTCTCTCTCTCTCATCTACAAATACAGCTCCTTAGTGCACAACACGCACGTGCACAGACACACATGCACACATACACACGTATGCACGCGCGCACACACACACACACACACACACACACACACACACACACACACACACACATTCGCTCACTCACTCACTCACAGACATGTATCTACACAAGCACCACATACCAAAGCTTAAAGCACCTGCACCTCACCTCAGTGATGATGAAACCAAACCGCTCTCAATCTCTCTCTCTCTCTCTCTCTCTCTCTCTCACTCACGCACACACATATACACACACAAACGCGCGTGCGCGCGCGCGCGCGTGCGAAATACCAGAAGTAAACACAGACATGTGTGCACGTGCAAGACAGCAGCCCAAGGCGTACCCTGTCCGCCGCCCATTCACCCCTCACACCTAGCACGTGGGACGTGCGAAGCCACCTGCGCCGCCAGTGTCTTGCCGTTTGTTACATATAGAACAGGTGGGGAGAGGAGTAAGGGGGAGGGCTGGGTACTCAGAGAGAAGGAAGACAGAGAAGAAAAAAGCATTAACGAACTTGCCAGAATAGAAATGTGTCCAGCTTTCAAGACAAACAAGAAAACGGGAATAATTCCCACCCCCATCCACCCTCACCCCTCGCCTTCAGTGCCAGTACTTCTTTTCTGGCACTGTTTTGACTCTGCCTGTATCAAGCTGTTGTCTGTCTTCACTTGTCGTCTCGTTTTTCTGGCACTGGTTTTGACTCTGCCTGTGTCAAGCTGTTGTCTGTCTTCACTTGTCGTCTTTTCTGGCACTGGTTTTGACTCTGCCTGTGTCAAGCTGTTGTCTGTCTTCACTTGTCGTCTTCTTTTCTGGCACTGCTTTTGACTCTGTGTTCAGCTATTGTCTGTCTTTACTGTTGTCTCCTTTTTTGGCACTGGTCTTCACTCTGCCTGTTTCAAGCAGTTGTCTGTCTTCACTTGTCGTCTTCTTTTCTGGCACTGGTCTTCACACTGCCTGTGTCAAGCTGTTGTCTGCCTTTACTTGTCTCCTTTTCTGCCTTTGTGGACCTTTTGTCTCTGTTCTGGAAACGCTGTTACACTTGTCTGGTAACGCTTGCGACATGCTAGTTTCTTTGCTTCACTCTGTCGACGACGAGGCAGTGAGCACCGCACGCACTGTCCACAGTGGACATCAGCTGCCCAGTCTGCAGTGTGTGGTGTTGCTGCCAGACTCTTTTTTGGATATGCCTTTCTTTTTGTATTCAAATATTCTTCAAATGTTCTGATTTATTTTACTGCAATTCTGAGAGTGAGCAGTTGAACGGAATGTCTGGCGTTTTCATCACAGCCTTGTCATATTTCCCCCCCCCCCCCCCCCCCCCCCCTAAACACCAATCAATGAGCTACCATATCATCTGTTGTTCGTATTTCATGTCTTTGTTGTTTGCTACTTTTTTTTTCAGGGCGTGGCCTCTTTCCTGCATGATGTCCGACAACCCTGAAAAAGGCCCATGTGTTCGGCTGGGTGTAATAACAACAATTATGACACCACTGTAATCACACGTCGTGGGTGGGACGCTGAATGGAGTGGATAGCTGTATGCCTGTGACGTTTTTTTTTTTTTTTTTTTTTTTTTTTTTTTTGGGGGGGGGGGGGGGGGGGGGGGGGGGGGGTCACGTTGGTCCCACACTGATCAGACATACAGCTGTCCACGGAATACTAGGGACCTCCCTGATATTCATATCAGCACCAGTTTCTCTTCATCCCTTTATTCATCGTTAGCAATCTCCATTATCAGCACCAGTTTCTTTTCATCTCTTTATTCGTCGTGAAAGACAGCGACTTACCTTTGCGTGGAGCGAAATGGGGCGTCAGGTGTTTAATTTCATTCTCGTCACTTATTTGTGTAGTGCAAATAGTAGAATGTGTGTGAGTGTCAAGTGAATAATAGATCAGTCAGTGTGTGATTATATATGTACCACGACATGTAGCCATGTAGTGGATTGGACCAAGACACTTGGAACATTATTTTGCTGCTAAAGGAGAACATGGAATTATGAAATGATGAAGAAATATCAAACATAAAATCACGCAAGGCGAAACCTTGAATATAGCATTGCCTCATTTTCTGAAGCATGCATGATCGAATGATGACTGGAGGTGCATTTAAAAAAACCAACCAACTTCGAAGTCTCACATGTCACGTAGTTTCGGTAAACTACGAGAAATGGAACTGGAAACTTAAACGAGCACTTACCTTGGGACGTCGAAGTTTGAGTGAGATTTCATAATGCAGTTTACCGGGATGGAGGGATAGGTACCCGCCCTTCAGAAATTATACCCACCCAATGAAATTATGAACGAAAATCTTAAGTTCATGAATAGGTTCACTGGTTGTGTTTCTCATTGCGAAGGAAACTCTTAAATCAGATCAAAGTTGTGTATTTGATCTGATCTTTAAAGTATGGCGGATCTGGGCATGCGCATCTCACATCTCCCTCCGTTCCGGTAAACTGCATCATGGAATCTCACTCAAACTTCGACTTCCCAAGGTAAGTGCTCGTTTACGTTTGTAATTATTCATGGTCATCCAGCAATGTTCTTTACCAACACCAGTATCTTTCCATCAATTCTGCATTCACTACCAGACACTAATGTTCATCATCGACACCTGTGTTTAATCCATTCTAATTCCACTGACCCACCGACAATCTTCACGATCAACTCCAGTTTCTTTGAAATTCTAATTCTCACAGACTGACGTCAATGTTCACCATCAGCATCAGCTTTTTTTTTGTTTTTGTTTTTGTTTTTTCAAAACTGCTTAGAGGACAACGCATTCATTACATTGTTCCTCCTCCGCAGAGGGTTTCAGCTTTAGAAGAAAAAAGAAAACAGATTTATGACTCGTTTGATTAGAAACAGAGCTGACATCTGTTCGGTAAAATACCGCTGCGTCTTTTATTAGAATTGACTTTCTTTCCAAATTGTTCTCTGATATTGTGAAATGGGCTCCACAGCACGCAGGTGCGCTCAATGGCCATTGTCACATATGTGTTGTCTATCTCTTGGCTTTCTGCATGGGATTGGGATTGGTGGTGTGGGGGGGGGGGGGGGGGGGGGGGGGGATGGAGAGTATCGGAGTATCGGGTGTTTTGAGTTAGGGGTTATCAGGTGTCTAAAGCTGACTCGTTATGTTGCGCTTTCAAATGACTCTTAGACCTCTCGTTTCTTAATAATTACACTCAGTTTCACCAGGTGGTTTGTGTTTCTTCTCGACAAAACAGGTCTGCTTTCAGGTGTCTGTAGCAGCTGTGGTACATCGTTGTTTGGGGAAATATTTTTGGTATTCTAGTCTCCAGCCCTGTTGAGGATTTCATTACACTAGTCTAACACTAATGGCCGCGGCTGAAGCCATGGATTTGACAGAGCCCGTGTGTTGCAGAAGGGCCGGTAGAATGGAGAGACAAATGGTTAGAGTTTTGCCTGGAAAGCTGACTGTCGTCAGTTCCAACTATTCGTGATTTTGACGGCTCGTGAACATTCTCTATCCACCAGGCAGTGCACGGGGATCTGATTCATGTCAGGGAAAGCTAAGGGGGGGGGGGGGGGGGGGGGGGGGGGGGGGGGGGGGGGGGAGGAGGAGAGGGAAGGGATGTCGCCTTCTATGAGGTCGTGCCAGCTTCTACTGTCTTTAAGCCGGGTATCTTTAACTTTTTAAACCACACCCCCCCCCCCCTTTTCCCCTATTGTTTGTTCATTTTATAGCACTGCTTGAAACTACAGGGTTTTCCTTTATTTTGCTGGTGGTGTTTTCTCACTTTTTCCTCTGTTGTTGTTATTGTTGTTTGTTGTTGTTGTTGTTGTTGGTGGTTTGGGATCACGTATGAATGTGTGTGTGGATGTTGAGGGGCAAGGGCAAGGGGAGGGTGTGTTCGCGCGCGAACTCCTGTGGTGTGTGTGTGTGTGTGTGCGTGTTGTGCGTGCGTGCGCGCGCGCGCGCGCGTGTGTGTGTGTGTTTGTGTGTGTGTGTGTGTGTGCGTGTGTGTGTGTGTGTGTGTGTGTGTGTGTGTGTGTGTGTGTGTGTGTGTTGTTGTTGTTGTTGTTGTTGTTGTTGTTGTAGTTGCTGTTATTGTCGTTTCGTTCTTCTTCTCCTCCTCCTCCTCTCTCCTCTTCTTCTTCTTCTTCTTCTTCTTCTTCTTCTTCTTCTTCTTCTCCTCCTCCTTCCCCCTTCTCCTTTACCCATCATATGTTCTCCTTCTTCGTCACCTTCTGTTCATTTCCCTCCTCACCTTAATCTTTCCCATCCTTTCCCCATTTCTCTCCTTCTTCCTCATTTTTTCCTTCTCCCCTTTCTCTCTCTCTCTCTCTCTCTCTCTCTCTCTCTCTCTCTCTCTCTCTCTCTCTCTCTCCCTCTCTCTCTCTCTCTCTCTCCTCTCATCTCTTTCTCTCCTCTCTCTCTCTCTCTCTCTCTCTCTCTCTCTCTCTCTCTCTCTCTCTCTCTCTCTCTCTCTCTCTCTCTCTCCAGCTGTTCTACCACAGCCGCTGTCCTATGTTGACCCTGCCGATCCACTCTTTACCTCGGGCAAATCAGACGACAGAAACTGATCGCCCGCCCACAGGAACTGACCCGCTTCCTCAACTTCACCACTGGCCAAAAGAAGAACAAGCAAAAAATTCACGCCAAGCAAAAATTTGGAGGGGAGGGGGGAGGGAATGGGAGGAGAGGGGAGAGTGGGAACAAACGAAAAGAAAAAGAGAAACTCGCACAGTTTGCATCGAGAATTCATATCCATCATACCTGTTATTTTAGCAAAATGTCACAGCGTGTTTTTCGTTGTTGCTGTTGTTGTTGCTGTTATTCTTTCGTTTGTTTATATTTTTTCCCTTTTTAACGAGAGGGGGTGTGCAGACACTTTGTGGGGGCGCGTTTGTGCGCATGCGTAGAACCCTTGCAGTTGAGCTGTAGTTGGAAATGCGCAGATGTAGGGGTAGGAGGAGAGAGTGAGAAGGTATTGTCAGAAAGGAAAGGGGGAAATCGCCCTGAGGTAGGAGTGTGTGTGTGTGTGTGTGTGTGGGGGGGGGGGGGGGGGGGGGGATCCAGGTTTGTTTTAAAGGCCACTTGTCATGCATGGTCTGGAAGACAAGATGTAATTTCAGCCCAAAGCCATGTGATGTACACCAGAAGAAGTTAGGAGTCTGGTCAAGAAAATGGGAGTGATCACTGATGACGAAGGCTGCTGACAAGTCCAGAAGACCAATATGAAGTATTCTGATAGTCAGATGTAGAAAGCAGGTCGTTGCAGTGATACTTTCTCGTCTCCATTACTGTGATGCTTCACACGCTGTCTTATAGGTAAATTTCAGAAAGTCAGAAAATTGCTCCCGCCTCATTTTAGGTCTTCTATATCTGACGCTGAACAACTACTTTGTCGTCTCTGGCTCCTTGTTCAGCAAAGAATCTTTAGTAAACTGCAGCTGTCTGCTAGAAATCGTTCGAGTCCTTCTGTTCTGAACATTTGACGAATCTGATGCACTGATGCACCCAGTACTCCGTTCTTCGTCTGATACGCGTCTTTTCGTAACCCCGCTATCCGTTCTGTCATTTTGGTCGACACCCTTCACCTGTCAAGCCCATTTCGTTCGGAATCAATTCCTGATGCTCTGTCTCTCTACCAATGGTAAATCAAACCTGAAAACTTTTCTCTTTTCCCTTCAAATTGACATCCAAAGTAATGCACTGAATCGTTTGAAACTGTAATCTGTTTTTTTTTTTTTTATCAACTTTCGTTTTGTTTCATTTTTTTACTACCCGTCGCTGGCTGCTTTGGGGGTGTTGTTGGATTCTTTTTTGAACCCTTGGTGGTGAGAACACCACAGAATTATGGACTGTG
>JADBJO010001832.1:107500-115000 GCA_016801955.1 Conus betulinus
GGGGAAGCTGGAGATAAAGGCACGCAGACTCTGTGGTGGTCATATTGCTTCAAGAAAAAAGGTTTCGGGAAGCGCTTGGCATTTTGTGTAGAGGGATTTGAGCGAGGCGTATTCAGGCGGCGATCCCTTTCCCTGAACTGTTGACTGTATATGTCGTTCAGTCAGCTACACCTCTTCCTGCTCACTCACTCGGTTACATCTTTTCCTAGCCACCTCTCCCCCTCCCCCTCCCCCCTTTTGTGTGTGTGCGTGTGCTTTTTGTTTTGTTTTTTGTTTTGATTTGTTTCAACAACAGGTGTCGTCACTGCCAAACACATTCCTTGGCTGAATGACGTGATCTGAACATCCGGGAAGTGGTGGGGAGGGATGTCAAACTTGTAAAAGCAAAAAAAAAAAAAAAAAAAGAAAAAATGGTCAACGAAAAAAAAAAACGCCGAAAAAGTGAAAAAAAAAAAAAATGTATAGGTAAAAAAAAAAGGAAAAGTTGATAAAAGGTAAGGAAAAAGAAAACTATAGACAGAAGTATATCATTGATTTTGTCGGGCCATGCGATTCGCCGACTGACGTCAACTTCCTTACGACTGGTACAGAAAGCCATGGGTATTCTTCACCTGTTGATAGCACTGTCCCCCAACTTATTAATGTAGCCGTCTATAGCTCCATTTGCTGCCTACCGACAGAGCGAAACTTTGAATCCTTATTGGTCCACAGCAGTAGGTTGTGATGATGCTGTAACGGATGCTTGGGCAGTCTGTCAGCCCTCTCTTCTCCGTCCTGCTCAACGTGACAGAGGTATCGTCACCAGTCCAGCCCTTAAGGCTCAATCCATGACGTCTTGGGTCGTCCTCCGGGAGGTCCAAGCTTGGCTGCATGTTGTACAATGGTCTTGGACAGAGAGAGTCCTGTCAAGGTACATGCTCCTCCACACTATAGCTTACAGGGCCTGGTCGCTGAGAGGAGAGGTTCTTGTCCATCGGCATGCGCGATGACCTGCTTCCTGACCTAGTCATTGGTCTTCTGTTCACAGACTTCAAGCCTGAAATCCAAAGGTATGCTGAGTACATCTCACAAGAGGAATGGCACACAAACTGACTAATGGCAAAACTCTTTCAAACCGGTCTTAGGTAGAAGGAATTCTTTCCATCATTTTAAAGAAACCGAAGCCAGGAACAGACATTGAGCAGACCACATGCTGGTCACATCTATTTTTTTTTTCTGATCGTTACTGTCAAAAAAACGAGGGTGTTGTATGGGGTATGCAAAGACAGACAGACAGACAGAAACACAGAGAGAGCGAGAGAGAAAGGAAGAGAGAGGGGGGAAAGACACAAAGAGAGAAAGAGAGAGAGAGAGAGAGAGAATCATGCCAACAGGTACAGCTACGAAAAGGGGCAGCATTCTTGCTATGATGATTATCTGCTAAAGAATCTGTCCCCCGCCTCCACCCCCCCCCCCACCCCCACCCCCGCCATTGTCTCCCTCCCCCCATCACGACATCCTGCCCCCACCCTCCCTATTCCCCACTCCCTCACCTCCCCCCCCCCCCCACCCGACTCCCCAAGGCACTGGACTGAAGAGGACAGAGTAGATGACCATGGCCATTAACCCCGCAGACCGTGGGCACTAAGGGCGGCAAGGAGACACAGACCATGCTTTAGCGTCTGCTTCTGACTGCCGTGTCGCCCCCAGTGCCGACAGGCCAGGGCTGAACACCTCCAGGGCCCTTCTCCCTTCACGGCGTAACATCCATAGAGCTGTCGGCACCCAGATAAACCCGCATGTATTTATGGCTGTGGGTGAAAACTCCGGGCCTGTGTCACTGCATGCCTCTCTCTCGTTGCTTTTGCCTTTCAGTCTGTACTCTGTCGCCCGTCCCTCCTTTCTCTGTCTGTCTGTCTGTCTGTCTCTCTCTCTCTCTCTCTCTCTCTCTCTCTCTCTCTCTCTCTCTCTCTCTCTCTCTCTCTCTGGTTCTTTCTTTCTCCGCTAATCAAGATGAGTCATTCTAAAAGGGGACAGATGACATTCTCCATAGTTTACTTTGCTTCTTTATAACGTCTGGTCTTATCGAAGATTTTTAAAGTAGTAAAGGTACATAGCCACTGCACCTTTCCACACAAACAAAACAAAAACTGCGAACACGTCTTTTTCTTATTAGTATACAAACTGAAAAAAAAGGACTAGATTTGAAGTGACACAATATCGAAAAGATTGCAAGACAGACGTCAAAGCATTATCAACAACTCGGTGACGGAACACGTTTCATTCATTCCCAGTCTGACACACAAAACTCCACCCATCTGCTCCCCCATTAAATGCAAAAGATAAAGAAAAAAAAAAGTGATGCGTGTTCTGATGCCATTGTTAATGCGAATGCAAATGTGCCCCCCGAGACAAATCTTTTATGTATTTGAATATGTTTGGTTTTGTTTATTTTCCAGAATTGCCGATAAATTGACGGTTTTAGGCCGATGTTACGATTTTATAAACTGTTCCTATTTCATGTCTCTTCGCCAGTAAAATTCGTGTAGGGCGCTTGTTTACACTTGATTACACCAAGAACGAAGGAAACCTCCTGGGCGGTAAACTAGAAATGTTTCATTGCGGAAGCTCAAGGCCGATAACCATCGTACATGAAAGGAGCACTTCCCACTGATACCGCCAACCGGTCAATACGCATCCCTCCTCCCCTCCCCTCCTCCCTCCGCCGATAAACAAACATTGCCCCCCCCCCCCCCCCCCCCAACCCCCCCCACCGTTCAGGCGTCTATCATTTCTATAACTGACGTGTAGTAAGTGACACATGGGTACGCTTAGGCGGGTGGGGTGACGAGGGAGGGTAGGGGGAAGGAAAGGGATAGGGGGGACGCTGCGAACGTGTTGTGGGTGGAGGCATTACAAGGTCCAGTGATCCCTTAAGCTCTGCTGACGAAGACATCTATACTTGGAAGGCTAGCTTTCCTAAAGGCCTCTAGGCGCTAGGCCTGTATCGCTAAGTTGCTGACTGGACTCAGCATAGCGTGGTAGAGTCTGATGCCCCAGGAAGAGGCTCCTATGTTAGACAGGCGAGGGATGAAGGTCCTGACTACAGCCCCCCCCCCCCCCCCCCCCACCACTCCCCTTGCCTATTCTATCATCTGCCTTTCCCAGTCGATCTTTTCAATTCTCAGTCCGTTTCCATAAGTCGTTTCTCTACAGTCTTTTTAGACTGGTCGAGTTTGCTTTGCGATGCTGCCAATGCCAATATACCTCTTTGGCTCAAACTCCGTCAGAGGACCAAGTAGAGCACTAACCTCCCCCTGTGTGGAGCTATGTCATGATCCGTCCGTCAGAGGACCAAGTAGAGCACTAAGGTCCCTCCCCCTGTGTGGAGCTATGTCATGATAGGTCCGTCAGAGGACCAAGTAGAGCACTAACCTCCCCCTGTGTGTGGAGCTATGTCATGATAGGTCCGTCAGAGGACCAAGTAGAGCACTAACCCCCCCCTGTGTGGAGCTATGTCATGATAGGTCCGTCAGAGGACCAAGTAGAGCACTAACCTCCCCCTGTGTGGAGCTATGTCATGATAGGTCCGTCAGAGGACCAAGCAGGGCACTAACCTCCCCCTGTATGGAGCTATGTCGTGATAGGTCCGTCAGAGGACCAAGTAGAGCACTAACCTCCCCCTGTGTGCTATGTCAGCTATGTCATGATAGGCAGTTTGTCCGTCTGGCCGAGTTAATCGTTGTGCACATCAGCTTCCTAATCCGGGGGCTGGGCATTGTCGGGGGAAGAAGGCAGGTTGGTTGCAGTTTGTTGTATATCCTTCCCGAAGCCTAGAAGGGCTCAAAACGAGGGATTCTTGACCTCGACCCTTAGCTGGACCGCATGGTGGGAGGCAAAGGGAGGGATGAATTCTAAACTCAAAACATGTCTTCTTCAAACACCTCCTACCACCTCCCACCCCACCCCCACCCCCCCCACCCCACACACACACCACCACACCTCCTCACACACACACAACAAACACAACAAACACACACAGAAGCTTCAAGGAAGCAGAGCGAAAAGATCACAGGATAACGGCCGGGACAGCCATGCAGATTCAGAAACTGGTGGTCACCAGATAACGGCCGGGACAGCCATGCAGATCAGAAACTGGTGGTCACCGGATAACGGCCGGGGCAGCCAGCCATTGCAGGATTCAGGAACGCCGGGGCAGCCATGCAGATCAGGAACGGCCGGGACAGCCGGGACAGCCATGCAGATTCAGGACTGGTGGTCAAGGGGGGTGAGGAGGACAACCCTTTGTCTGTCGGCGGCACAGTTACTGTCCAGAAAGGTTTTCCAGGTCTAGCAGGTGATCCAAAGTCCATCAAAAGACTTAGACATGGCTCAGTCCACACTGGATGCAAATCGGATCGCCAGTCAGAACTGCTCTGGAAGGCTCCGTGATAAAGGAATCGAAGTGTCTCCGTATAAGCTACTTCACTCGTTTAAAGGTGTCTTCCCATGTCCTGTGAAGTGTGTTTCAAACAACGCCGAAATCAAGTGAACGGGAACCACAGCGAGTTGTTGACGTTCACCATGTCACTGTTTGCATAGGGTCAGATAGAATTCCTATCAACACACTCTTTTTTGCGCTCCTCTCCATCATTTTGCGCTCCATCATCGCCTCACACCATCCAAGTGGGATACACCAACGTCCAGGCAGAGCTCTAAATGCCACCTCCAGTGAGGTGTGCCCCATGTCAACATATGGTGACCGTGTTCAGAACAGGTGCCCGTGGGATGAAATTTGAGGTCGGTGCTACAGACCAGTTGTCGAGGGATCTTGCCAAAGACTGGCTCGCTGTGTGAACAGTGGTGACAGCCACCCCCCACCCCTCCCCCCTCCCCCTCCACCTCACGGGACTACTGACAGCCTCCAGCAGCATACACAGAAATGAAGTCAGAAGGTACAGACAGAAAGGAAATAGTCTTCTGAGAAGCAAAGACACTGATTACTAGCAGCTAGAGCTGGCAATGGCTTGTTTGACTGTATATAGTACCTAACGTTCGAGCCCATCAAAATCTGCGAGGCAAATTAACGGTATTCTTTCAAAATTAGCAGGCATCAGCCTTGAAGAGATTTCTGCTCCGACCTGACGGCAAAAACACTCAAGAAAAAAAAGTCTAGAAAATATCGAGAAAACTAAAAGGAAATGCACCCATTTATCCATCCATCTCTCAAACTTGCAGACGCTCTGATCCCTGTGCGTGCGTGCATGCGTGCATGCGTGCGCGCGCGCAGTCTGTGTGTGTGTGTGTGTGTGTGTGTGTGTGTGTGTGTGTGTGTGTGTGTGTGTGTAAAAAAAAACAACAGTCCTTTCACGTCTAACAAATGTTCGTTGACATTCAGCATGCTTTCTTGTACAGCTTTTCGTCCGCCTGGACCCCCCTCCCTCCCCCCCCCCCCCCCCCCCCCCCCCCCCCCCACCGCCCATGCTGTCCCCCTCCACTTTTTCCTTCGCCCACACCAGAGTGTGTGATGACTAAGCTTGAGATTTAGTTTTCCCTTTCATGTCTGTTTGCGTTGGCATTTCAATGCTATGCAGGCCCCTGTGAAGATTTCCGGCCAAACGCGGATCAGTAAGAGAGTTGGACAAAGTGTTCCAGGAGTTTCACGGTACTATGTGTATGCAATGTGTCTGTGTGTGTGTGTGTGTGTGTGTGTGTGTGTGTGTGTGTGTGTGTGTGTGTGCGCGCGCGCGCGCGCGCGCGTGTGTGTGTGTGTGTGTGTGTTGGGGGGGGGGGGAGTGTGTGTGTGTGAACATAAGTAGAGTGTGAAATGAAAACAAGTGGTGGCAACAATTCCTGGCAATGATCTGGGAATAATTGTGTAGTAGAAGAAGACTGGGAAGAGAGCGGGAACTGGGGGTGTGACTACGTGAGCGTTGGATTGTCAGTTTCAGTCCCTTCACCGCCAGCCTGCGGGAACCATCACCCTGTATTGTCTGTGGGAACCATCACAGTGTATTGTCTGTGGGAACCATCACAGTGTATTCCCTGTGGGAACCATCACACTGTATTGTCTCTGGGAACCATCACACTGTATTGTCTGTGGGAACCATCACACTGTATTCCCTGTGGGAACCATCACACTGTATTGCCTGTGGGAACCATCACACTGTATTCCCTGTGGAAACCATCAAACTGTATCCCTGTGGGAACCATCAACTGTATTCCCTGTGGGAACCATCACACTGTATTCCCTGTGGGAACCATCAAACTGTATTGCCTGTGGGAACCATCACACTGTATTCCCTGTGGAAACCATCAAACTGTATTGCCTGTGGGAACCATCAAACTGTATTCCCTGTGAACCATCAAACTGTATTGCCTGTGGGAACCATCAAACTGTATTCCCTGTGGGAACCATCGCACTGTATTGCCTGTGGGAAACCATCACACTGTATTGCCTGTGGGAACCATCACACCGTCTTCCCTGTGGCAAACCATCACACTGTATTCCCTGTACAAACCATCACACTGTATTGTCTGTGGGAACCATCACACTGTATTGCCTGTGGGAAGCATCACACTGTATTCCCTGTATTCCCTGTGGGAACCATCAAACTGTATTGCCTGTGGGTCACACTGTATTTCCCTGTGGGAACCATCACACTGTATTCCCTGTGGGAACCATCACATTGTATTCCCTGTGGGAACCATCAAACTGTATTAATCCCTGTGGAACCATCACTGTATTCCCTGTGAGAACCATCCCTGTATTCCCTGTGGGAACCATCAAACTGTATTCCCTGTGGGAACCACCACACTGTATTCCCTGTGGGAACCATCAAACTGTATTGCCAACAAACTCATTTCTTTCGCCTTTCCATTGTCGGCTTTCGGCTCCTGCCTGAGAGTCATTTGTAGAATTCGACCGACCCATGGTAGACCGACCATGGTAGACCGACCAGTGGTAGACCGACCAGTGGACCCAGTGGTAGACCGACCCATGTTAGTCCGCCTGTTCAGCTCAGTTCAGCTGAAATAGACCGGTCATAATTCTGTGGTACACTCCCACTAAGCGGTTACAGAAGCAGATCAGACACATTTGTGTATGTCAGACATCCTATTCGCAGAATTCTATAAGCTTTCGCCGTCACAGGTTGATAAACAATAGGTTATTGCACCAGCTGCCGGTCGTTGACCGCCCTGACCAGTTTAAAGTAAGCATCAGAGTACGAGAATAACAGATTTCGTCATCTGCGTACACATATCCTCTGTGTCAGTGCCTTCCTGCAACGCTCAAGCTGTTGACGCCATCTCGTCTCTGGGCACCAACGCTCTGAGTTCACTGCCCTGGGATTGACGTCACATAGAAAATGGTGCAAGCTTCAAAGAGAAACACGCAATCAACAGAGGCCTAAATTTGACCTTTTCAACAATAGTTCAGCCAGTTATTTTTTTTCATCTGCCAGAATGCAGTGGCATTTTTTAAAAATTGTCCAACACTGAAGAGTTTTTGTGCATTGT